>JANUHK010000359.1:0-32531 GCA_026319125.1 Colletotrichum noveboracense | reverse complement strand
GACAAGGTCAATGCCAAGGTTATAAGAATGCCCAGGAAATAGGGAGGATATGGTTCTGTTTCCTGTTCTTCAAGAAGATTTATTGTACTCGTAGTAGTAGGCTAGACCAATGGCATCGACCTTGTCCTAGACCCTTACATTGACATTGTTGCCTTTCGTCTGTTGTCCACGAGATGCTTTGCCTGTTTCGCCGTTTTATCCACTAGTGCATTTCTTGCGCCGCTTTGAAAGCAAAACGTGCGTGGAATAGTTGATCATCCTCGTCTGTTAATAACGTATTACGCGTAGAAGAAAACGAAACGTCTAATTGTGCAGAAGATGTTCTGGGTCATTGCCGATTGAGAACAGTGGAGCGTTTAGCGGCCTCTGCCGCTCAATTACTACCTTAGCTGATGGCTGAGAACCTTCAGCTTTCAACGTAACGGCGGCATAAGCGAGCACTTTCAGGCTCAGCGTAGCTGCTCAAGCAGTGGCCCCTGAAATTGCCCAAATTAGAGGCAGACCGAAACAGGTAATTTTTCTTGCCTCTTCTGGTAACCAGCTCGACCTACATCTAATTTCGCCGTGTTCCTCTCTCAGATCTTTCCTCCTGTAAGTTTCATTACACAGACGTCGAACCAACCACAGAACCAAATTGCCGCTGCTATTCATCGCGATGTCGGAAATGTCAACCGAAGCAATTCTTGCCCGCATTGGGCTTTTCATTGCTGCACCTGGCGCTTTACTAGCGTGCCGACAATGGCGTCCCACCCGTCAATGTCGAAGGACTCCGCTTCCCGGTAGGTTTCCCGCGCACCATGGGCAACGAGTCGGAAGGGCATGCCCATCGCTGACATTGTTCTTCTCTTCCAGTTTGGTGCGCCGATCGTGCTCCCCACCATCCACCCGACGAGTACCAGATCGACTTTCTCATGGTACGGGCTCAGGGGCGCGGGTACTTGGGCAGCACTGTCGCCGAGAGAATGGCCCATTTGTTATCGTCTGGGCTTTGACAAGGAAGACACTTTCAGGCGTTGTTCAACTAGTCAACGCAGACGAACGATCGATTTTAGTGTTTTAAAGACATGTACTTGGATTTAGGCGGAAGCCAAATGTATTGGCAAGGTGTCGGCACATACTGTTTTAGGGATTTGTGACGCAGGCGTTGTTTCTTTTGCATTAGACTCTCACGTCGCGGAGTTCAGAGACTGTGCTCATGGAGCCATTCTTGCACTCATCAGACTATTCATTGCTGTACCTAGCGTTTTACGTGCTTAGTGGTAGTAGTATCGCGTCTATGAAGCTCGAAGCACGATACACCCTCCCGGTAGTCTTTGCCTATATTCTAAATTATGACCCAGGGGACTGCGTAGTAAGTATTGCCTTCCCGTTGTAGCTTGGTCTACTGATAACCCTTCATCCCACCCTTCTCATCAATATCAAGTGAACATCGTCTTGGTGCGTGCTCAGGGGCGATGGAACCAAAGCGGCAACTTCGGCAGAGTGTCATTATCGCGGCTCCTGTCGTCGGGGCTATGACAAGGAATCAGCTCAGGCTTATGATCGTTTCGAGTGGTTCGTTGAACACTTAATATACTTCAGCTGAGACGAAAGGCAAGCATGTTACTAACACGTTGGTGCATCTTTATGAGTTAAAAGTCAGTGGGAATAACACACAGAATATGAGTCTGAGTAATTATTGCGAATGTGCTTCTAAATGATCATGTAAATGGGGTAATGAGTTCATATACATATAGCTACAGCTAACCAAACTTCACGAAAGGTCGACCCGTTTTCTAGCGAATGGCGAATTCTGTGGTTGGGCAGAGTAATAGAAAGCCGGGAGCCTCTGCCAATCCTCAGTACCTTAGCGCAGTCCGCTAGCAGTCGATGGGTACATGATGACAGGGACACAATAATGACGACGATAAGAACGGGGAAGAGAGAGTTTGCAAAGACTGTAGAGGTAATGGGTATGTACACAGAGTGACGGCAGCCATCGGCATTAATCATGGAATTGGGGGTATTTTTGACGATCTACAGAAAGCTCTCTGGCTGGCAGAGGGCTATCGTGGGTGTAAAAGTACACGTACGTCTGCCATATTGCTCCTGCTCTCGGCCATGGTTCTGGTGCGTCAGCTTATTTCAAGTTATTCGAAGTGGAAATCGGCCGAGAATAGGCTGATAAAGTACGCCTATTAGTTCGGTCAGACCCTCAAGCCACGGTCGTACAACAGGATCCTTCCAACCTGCCTTACTGGCCCAGATCTGTCTCCAGGCAGCTGCAGACAAGTTACAATTTGCCCAAAATAGGCAAAGGTTCTTTGATTGACTCCCATTCTGAATGGGAGCTCGGGTAGCAAAGACACGGACCCTGATCTACGTAATCTTGTTCTTCTCTTACACCAAAATTGCCCTACGCGCATTCGCGCTTCAATACACATACGTTGAGCCAACGAGACTACACATGTTCTCTGTTTTATTTGCCTGATACAGAGCGCATTTTTTGTATCCATTGCCATGTCGAAGCTGTCAACCGAGGCAGTCCTTGCACTCATCGGGCTTTTCATTGCCATCCCCGGCGCTGTGGTTGCTTATTGGCAATGGCGAACGGCCCATCAACCTCGCAACGCTATGCAACTTCCTGGTACGAATTTGTCTCATTTCAAGTTACGACCCGGAGGCGTATTTAGTCACTAACAAATTTGGTCCCCTCCTAGTCTGGTCGCCTGACGTTTATGCATACCATACCCCTGATCAATACCAGATCGAAATTCTGATGGTGCGAGCGCGGCCGCGGACACTCAAGCAATAATATCGGCGAAAGGGTTTCTCGGCTGCTGGCATCCGTGTCTTGAAGAAGGGCGCCCTGTCGGAAATCCTTTACACAACCAACCGAGATCTGTGATCGATCGAACGTTTCATGGCACATATACGGGATTTGGATGGGAGTCAATCATGAATTTAGCAAGGTGTTCGTGCATCGTCTTATTGCGTTTTGAACTGCCTCAAGGGCTTAGCACTATCATTTCAAGAATTCAGAGGTTGTGTTCAGTGGCATTTTTCGAAGGCGAACACCAAGGATCGGCTTCTCGACGTGTTTCGCACCTGCATGACCCATGCATCCCACTGTTTGATAATATTAAGACCCCAAGACATTTAAAGCATCGTCGCGATGATTCGAGGTTCTTGGGTATGTCTGCCGAACGATCCTAACCACCACAAACCCCACGCGTGCCACTTAATAAGATACATCTCCATGATCATCCCCTGTATATTAAACCTCCACTCCACCTAGCATCTCGTCAAAAACCTCAAAATTCCCCTCATTCTTCCGATCGTAAACCGCAAACCACATCTCCCTCCACCAGCCCCCCGCAAATTCTGCTTCACCCAGCACTTCCAGCCAACACCGCGCAATCTCCTCTGGCGGATTTCTGAACGCCCCACAGCCTAGCGCCCCCAACACCAATAAATTGTGACCCCTCGCCGCCGCCATTCTCAGGCACAGCCTCATCTTATCCATCGTCAAAACCCGATCATTCGCCCTGGCAAATTCATATTCCTCATTCGACCCGACCCTGACTTTTCGCACCTCCGGTCTCCGAATGGCCGCGATGCTGAGAACACTGACTACCGGCAAATCAGTGTACGCCGTCCCCGGGACGAGAAGCTTATGTCCACCCGCCATGTCGCCCCGGATCACCACTACATCCGGCGAATACAGCCCCATCCGTCTTCGAAAGGGATAATACCGCTTGTGCAGGCTCAAATACAGCGACGAGCGATAACACATAGCCTCTTCCTGCGCAACAGCGCCCTTCAGCCATCCGCCTCCAGCGTGAATATCCGATGCCATATTCAGCACCGCCACGCGCCCGCCATCAGGTCTCTCCGCCGCAAGGTCGATAGCCGCATTGAACGTGTCCTCATTCACGATCTTGATCTTCGCGCGGGGGTGTCCAGGACATGTATGCGACTTCAAAGGCGGCAGTTCCGAGAGGTGCAGTGACTCGGAGGCAGTCGCATCCAGATGTGGCAGGTTGAGCAGGATGCCTGGCAGGACATTGCGAGTTTCCTCTGAAACAAGGGCGAGTGCATCGTTGGAGCGGTCGCCTCCTTGACCGCCGCGGGAGCCTCGTGATGATGAGGATCCTCGAGAACCTCGTGGTGAGCGGGATCCACGGGAGCCTCTGTAAGAGTGAGAGCCGCGACTGCTTGATTGTGAAGATGACCCACTTTCCCCGTTGTTGGAGAAGTAGGATGAGGATTGAGACGGTCCTGAAGATTGCTGGGGCCGTTGGTTCTGTTTGCGAGGCCGACCGCCGCCGCCCCCGGCCAAATAATCGAACAGGCTGGTCTGGCGCGACATCGCGATTGTAGGTGGTGATGTGCAGAAGTTGAAGTTGGGGAAATCGTGAGACGGAGGTTGGTGTTGGTTTTAGCGTGTGGCTGCCTGGAGCAGATGAGATTTTGACGCCAGGGCGCGCGGCGCGTGGTGGGGTATCGCGAAACTTGGACAGCGAACCGTCTCATACCAGGCGACCAAGCACGATCTTGGTGCCTGGACGTAGGCACGCGATGATTGTATGAGGTAAGTTGACGTCTATTGAAGGTTGTCCCTGGAAGACGTTGACGGATTAAAGTTGCGGGACTGAAGATGAGATGGCGGGGGGAAACGTTTGGGGCTGGGCCCACTAGCTGGGTAGATACCTAGTGTGCAACCTTGCGCTACCTCTAGCCCGGGTAACTCACGTGTGGTGGGCTGACCGGAGCATGGGAGGATGCACCAGACATGGAACTGGATTGTAATGCATGGGTATCATCTCAGATTTTTGTCTATGATTTTGTACATGTACATGTTGTTACAGCGCGGTACAAGCGCACCTCAAGCCTTCGTCTTGATCGCGCCCTCAGGAATCGCATCCCCCGCCTCAAACTTGCGCGGGATCAGGCCCTCAGCCATATCAATGGCGCCCTGCATATCGTTCTTGTTGAACAAGAATAACCCCTGAATGGCCGCCGTGCTCGTAAATCGTCCAGCCGTCTCGCCCTCGCCGTTTCCGAACAAGTGCAGCTCATCAAGCCTGTTGAGGAAGCGCTCGCGGCCAGAACCGTCCGCGTCCACGTCGCCGTAGAAGCGATCCCACATCTGCCCGGCCTGGTAGCGCGTCGCCTCGCCGATGCGCATCATCATGTCCACACGGCCGGGGCGGATCAGCGCCGGGTCGAGGCGCTCGATGTGGTTCGTCGTGAGGAAGGCAATGCGCTCCTCGCCGGCAGCGACTCCGTCCAGAGCATTTAGAAGTCCCGAGAACGTTACGCTCGCGCCGCTGTACCCATCCGCATCGCGCTGGCGGCGGTTCACAAACGCAGCATCCGCATCCTCCAGCAACAACAAACTTCGCCGCGGCAGCTTCGTCAGGAGGTACGCCAGCTTATCGTCCGTCATGCCCATCTCGCTCAGATTAATCATCGCCACGCTGAAATCCAGCTCGCCCGCCAACGACTGGATAAACGAACTCTTTCCGCTGCCGGGCGGTCCAAACAGAAGGTACCCCCTTCGGTACGGGATGCCGCGATCAACATACCACTGCTGCCTCGTCAAAAAGTCCCTCACATCATCCACAATCCCCTCCTTCACGCCCTCGTCGAGTATCACCGAGCCCAGCGGGCGCTTCTTCCTCGGATCGCCGAGCGGCGCCCACTCCATGCCGCGCGCCGCATACACCACCGTCTTGCCCTCGTTCGCCTTGGCCGCGAGCGCGTGCGCCTCTCCAAACACCTCCTCGAAGACGTGCCGGTGCGCCCACAGCGCCGTCAGCTGCACGATCTCGTGCGGCTCGCCCGTGTTCATGTTCGCCGTGCTGTGCTTCTCGCGGTTCACCGCAATGTACGCGTTGCCGTGCTTGACGATGTGCCTTCCATACCCCGGCTGTAAGAAAAAATGCGCATTCGTCGGCCCGCTGGCCGCGGCACCGCGGGCGTTCGAGGTCGTCGTGGACACGGAGAGGTTGTGGATGCGGGTGATGCGGGAGGCGACGAAGCCGGCGGCCTCGCGGGGCTGGGAGAGCCAGGCGAGGATCCAGGGGTAGGCCGGGTCCTGCTTGCTGATCTCGACGTTGACGAGGAGGCGGCGGCGGGCGGCTCCGGCGGCGACGAGGGCGCCTTTGCGGGCGAAGGCGGCGGCCGCGCCTAGGCTGGCGAGGCCGATGCCGCCGGCGAAGAGGGGGTTGTTGAAGAGGGCATCGAGGTTGAGGATCGACGGGGCGGCGGAGGCGGTTACTGTTGATGTTGTCGATGGGTCGGGGGAGGTCATTACGGGCTGCGATGGTGGTGGTTGGTGTGCCATCGAGCTGGCATCGTGGGGGTGTTTTTTGGTGGTGCGGGTTTGATGGTTGAAGAATTGATTGAATTTTTGGGGGCAAGCTTGGGGCAGGGATGACGCACGGAACTGGGGCCGGGGGAGCTGGCGCCGATTTAGGAGACCCACACGGCCCCCGGCAGCTTGTCATCGGAGGATGCCATTGGAAGACCCGATTCGCATCAAAATAGAGCTATATTGATGTGTATCAATATATCTGGGCATGGGTTTTTAAGTCACGAATTGATCAATTCTGTGGATGCACTTGTGAAGTATGAGAGATCTATGGCAGGCGCAAGCTATTGCGCCGCCACAGCGTCTACAAGTCGGCTCGACCACTTCGCATGAAGCCGCCCAATCCATTCTCCCCAGGGCAATTTGATGAGACTAGACACCAAGGTACTGTGAGAGTCATTTCTTCACATGTTTCAGTGCGATCATACCAAACCATTCGGCGTCCAACACAAGCGCAGGCCGGCCTCCGAGTGTTCAAGTCGGCGCTCACTCTGTGCAAGCGGTTAGTCGCACTAGTGAGACAAGCCGTCAAGTCTTAATGCCAAAACACTCCGCCGCGCATGCAAGACATCTTCGAATTATCCCGACTGACGTAGTCGGCGGTGCGTTATCGTTAGCCGTGTGACCGATTGTCTAGATGTCGGCGCATTGGTCCATGGGAGATCTGCCTCGATGGCGGGAAGGATCTCCCATTCCCGGCACAAGCTCAAGATTGCACCCGCCGCTAGTGCTGCCGTAGTGTTGACGGTGTTGAAGATATGAATCATTGCATCCAAACGGCGCTAATGGGGCATCTTTGTTGTCGCTGGCATATAATGGCCGACGGCTCACTTCCACAATGTGTCGAACTGGCCTGCTTCTCTGCAAATATACGTAACAGGTTGGCCATTGCGACGAGACCAGATGGCATCTTCGGCAGAATCAAGGTCACTACGAGAGGAGGACACACCTACCGCAAGCCAAGATGATATCGCGCATGACCCCGAGAAGGCTGAGAGACCGGCAGAAGGCCGCGCGAAGACTTCCGATAGCCCGGACAGCCATGCCGACGCAAAGGAGTGGAAATGGGACGACGACCCCAGTAACCCCTATAACTGGCCAGTGCGGCTGAAGATACGGCAGATCGTGATGCTGGCAGCGGCAGCATTCACAGCGTGAGTCCGGACTTGCCTTCTCATCGACTCACGTCACTGATCACACCCTGTACAGCTCCGTGGGAACTTCCATCATAAGCCCAGCCGACACCCAGCTAGTCGAGGAATTCGGGGTCACCATGACCCAGGCCGTCCTCCCGTTATCGCTCTACGTCTTCGCCCTCGGCCTGGGCCCAGTCGTCGGCGGCCCTCTTTCGGAGACGGTGGGAAGATACCCAGTCTACCTCGTCAGCCTCCCTCTCGGCGGTCTCTTCACCTTGGGCGTGGGCTTCTGCCACAGTTTCCCGGGCATCTGCATCCTGCGCTTTCTTGCAGGTTTCTGCCTGTCCCCCAGTCTGGCCATCGGATCCGGCACGATCAACGAAACATTCCGACCGTCGCAGCGCGCGTTGCCGTCGACCATCTACATCCTGATGCCATTTCTCGGACCCGGTCTTGGGTAAGACACCTTCACTTTGAAAGCTGCTTTACTAACCCTCCGCAGACCCGTCATAGGCTCCTTCGTAGTAACCCACAAGGGCTGGCGCTGGACGCAGTGGACGCTCCTCTTCTTCATCGTCACCTCCATGCTCACCACCCTTCTCGCGCGCGAAACATACCACTCAGTCCTCAAGCCCCGGCGGCAGAAACACCTCAACCTCCCCACCGAACCGCGCAAACCCGCACTCGAGCGCATCCAGGCCTTCGTGACCACGTCCCTCACCCGCCCCGTGCGCATGATGCTCACCGAGCCCATCGTCTCCTTCGTGTGCCTCTACGTCGCCTGCGAGTTCGCCACGCTCTTCTCTTTCTTCGCCGCGCTGCCGTACGTCTTCGAGACCGTGTACGGCTTCAGCGTAGAGCAGGCGGGGCTCGTCTTCATTTCGATCGCCGCGGGCTGTGTCCTCGGCGCCGCGACCGTGCTCCTGTGCAACGCCCTGCTATACCTCCCGCAGACGAAGAAGCACCCGCCGCACCGCACGCCGCCCGAGTACCGGCTCTACCCGGCCATGATAGGCAGTCTCGGCATGCCGCTGGGGCTGTTCTGGTTCGGGTGGACGGCGCGGGCGGGTGTGTCGTGGGCGAGCCCCGTGGTGGCCATCATGCCGTTTGCGTGGGGTAACATTTGCCTGTTTGTGAGCACGATACAGTACCTCGTGGACGTGTATCGCGGGACCACGATTGCGAGCGCGACGAGTGCGAGTAGCTTGGCGCGGTATTTGCTTGCTGGCGCGTTCCCGCTGTTTGTCGTCCAGAGTATGTGAACCCCTCGACCCCCGTTCTTGACCGAGTCATTGGCAGCTGACGGCGGCAGTGT
Organism: Colletotrichum noveboracense; assembly: GCA_026319125.1. NCBI lineage: Eukaryota > Fungi > Ascomycota > Sordariomycetes > Glomerellales > Glomerellaceae > Colletotrichum > Colletotrichum noveboracense. Next base: position 23,722 of record JANUHK010000359.1, on the reverse strand, counting down.
ACCGTAATTTGGGGATCGGCTGGGCGAGCAGCTTGCTTGGCTTCATCGCGCTGGCATTGATGCCGGTGCCGTGGGCGTTTTTCAGGTGGGGACGGCTGATTAGGCAAAAGAGCAAGTTCGACACGGTCAAGACGTGACGAGGTGGTTTTGATGGCGTTGGGGGAGCTGGGAAGGGTGATCCTTGACGATGGGTGTTATTGACGGCGGGTTCTCTTCAAAAGTGGCAGCGGGCGCTAGCAGGCCACCCATGAGCGCGGTGACACGGACTCGGAACGTCCTTTCGTCTGGACCCTGACTGAATGCGACCGAATACAGAGTGAAACAGAAGAAAAGAAACGATCCTCGGACTTTGAGACGGTGCGTGAGATGATACTACTGCGGTATGATATGTCAACCTGCCAAAAGACTGACAGCCGGCCGCAATGTCACGGATCGGTGGCGCAGAGCGGCAGTTCTCCAGCCGGGGGAAAACAACAGCACCCAGGGAAGCAATCGCTAGCAGCCGATGTAACTGGATCGCTCCCGAACATGGGGTGCGGAGACAATTGCCCCCCAAATTGGACATGGGCCAGGAACATCGAGCTGTAGGAACCTACCTCAATGGCAAGGGTTCGCCAGGACGGTGTGAGGGGTTGTTTTAAGTGCCGTTTTCCCTTTGAAAACTTAGAGGGGTTCGTACTAAGAATCCTAGTTTTGGCTTTTTCTTGCAAGAACGAGCGCAATATGAGACGCGAGACGCGCATTTTGGCTCGGCGCAGGCTGTGTCGCTGTCGAAGGTTGGCGGTTTCTGGGCATCCAGCAGCTGTAATTGCAGCCAAGAACGAAGCTTGAGGGGAGACGAGGGCTTAGTGGCACGGCAGAGGCGCGGCACAGGTGGTGACGAGTCTTGGTGTTTTTTATTGTATTTCCCCCTTAGGTTCTCTCTTTTCTTGTCTGCTAGTCCGAATGGGGGATGCCGCTGCAGGAACAACTCTCGGAGACAGCGCGTGGGAGCCCGACAGTGGGCAATTACGAAACGCCATGCACATTGCCGCAAGAGCCGTCTTGTTGCCACTTCACTCTCACCTGAAGGTGCTGCGTATGTGGCGTGGCCCTTGGGAAGAGGGGCCTTGGCGCCGCGGCGTTCTCCAATCGCCCTTATCGTTTGTTTCTTTTTGCCTTTTTTTGCGGGAGCGGTTTTCGTCTGAAGCGGCTTGGACGTGCCGTTGGTGAGACGTGTCTGTGGCCCGCGCAATTTCTTGCCCATCTTGGCTCTCATCTTTCCTTACTGCACAACCGACATTGGTGATGACATGTCTCTTCGACTTCGTGATGGCTTCGTAGCTTCATCTGTCAACCTATCAACGAGATAAACAGCGCTGTTGCCGCACCAGACAGCATATCTCATCCGTTCTCCGCGGAGACACTTGCGCTTGGGCTTACGTCACGATTCCTCCCTCGCTGCACATATCTCTCGCCAACCCGACTTAGGACCTCATCAACGAAGCGATTATCGCCTGATTGCCGTCTGTCGAGAGCTGCTTTTTGTCTGCATGCAACCCGAAAGCCTGATCATACGCTCGTGCGATCAGATTTGCCAACACGACCCGCGGGGTATGAAGGCCACCAGCTCATGACAATATCGCCACACCACCACCTCCTCCTCCCTCGCCGCGGCGCCGCCAACAACGGCCCGCACCAGCAATGATTCTCCCCTCCCCGCGCCTCCGCCGTCTCGTCACCCTCCTCGTCTTCTCCTTCCTCATCGGCAACGCCCTCCTATTCCTGGTCCTGCCCTACGACAACCCGCTTGTCCTCGCGCTGCGCTTCAATGTCTCGGGCCTGAGCAACTGGTGGCGCGGCGATGGCGTGGAAAAGGACGCTTGGCTGTACTCGCCCGCGAAATACCCAATCGACTTCCGGACGGACGTCGGCCTGCTCATCAAGACCGGCTACGGCACGCGGCACCGTCTGGCGGCCCAGCTCGAGGCCTTCGAGCTGAGCGCAGCAGACGCGGACTCTTTTGTCGTCGTCGGCGACTGGACCCCGCGCGGGAACGGGACGCATGCCGGGGTGGAGGTGCACGATGCCGTCGGCGGGGTTATGGCGATGCCCGAGATGCGGAAGCACCACGATGCGCCGAAGTTCCAGGAGTACATCGCCCTCCGGGACGCCATCGAAAAGGGTGACGACCAGCGGGCGACGGAGATTGGCCAGAGTTTCGGGTGGGATCTGGATGCGTTGAAGGTAGGTACTTACAACCGTCGTTATCTTCTTGCCCCGCGTGTTCACGCAGTCATCCTCCCCCCACCTCCCCCCCCCCCCCTCCTTCCCTCTGAATGGCTGCACTAATAAAACGCTGCACACCCAAACTGACACTTGTCAAACAGTTCATCTGGGGTCTGGAGTTCGTCTACGACAACCTCCCGCGCAAGAAGTGGTACGTCATCCTCGACGACGACACGTACCTCGTCCAGTCCTCGCTGCGGCTGCTGCTCGCGCACTGGGACCCCGACGCGGCGCAGTACATCGGCAACGCGGTGGGCGACTTCCGCGGACGCTTCGCGCACGGCGGGTCGTCGGTGGTCATCTCGCACGAGGCGGCCGCCAAGCTGCTCTCGCGGCGGGACGTGGTCGCCGCCGCGCAGGAGAGCTCGCTGACGGAGACGTGGGGCGACAAGCTGATCGCGACGGCGTTTCAGAAGGTGGGCGTGTACCTCGACGAGCGGTACAGCCACTTCTTCAACGGGGAGCGGCCGGGCATCTCCAAGATCATGGGGGACCGGTTCTGCTCGCCGCTGGTGTCGTTCCACGGCGTGGCGGACCCGGCGGAGATGCGGCGCATCGGGGGCGCGTTTCGGGGGTTTGAGAGCCCGGTGTTTTGGGGCCAGCTGTGGGAGATTTACGGCGCGCCGTCGGTGGAGGAGTTTCGGAGCCGTCCAGTGCGGCCGGGAAGGGATTATGTGGGCAGGACGGACGAGAGGTCGAATGTGGTTGGCGGGGTGAATAATGCGGAGGCGTGTTTGGAGGTTTGCGAGGGGCTGAAGAAGAAGTGTCTTGCGTGGACGTGGGTTGAGAGTAGCAGGGAGTGTCGGACGAGCCCGTGGATGATCATCGGGGAGAAGAGTATGGGGCATTATTCGGGGATCAACCGTGAGGAGGTTGGCAGGTTACAAGAGACATGCTGAGGATGGGATTCGGAAAAATGGATGGATGGTGATGATACCCGGGATACACAGGCGTAGATGCTTTTTGCAGTTTTCGAGAATACGATGCGATGTCGTCTAGTTGAATGGATCACGTCGCACTCACACAATGTCTTGAAGTGGTTCAATTCCGAGCACTCCGCCCAGCGTCATCAAAATCTGACCCAATCAACAGCACCTTCCTCTTGGAGGTATGATGCTGACAGCTGCACAGGACCAAAAAGACACATTTCACGCTCAACCCGGGCGAAGTACCATCAACCAGAAACTGCAGAAAACCAAAGGTCCGCCGTTGCCGGTGCGCATGTATACGTCGTATATCTGACGCTTGCAAGTCCGCATCTCCCCCATAGGGCATCGCAGACCCGAGACCGAGCTTCCTTCCCCGTCGCATCGCATCCTGCCGACGCCGGAGCGGGGTGCAGCTCGGGCCCGTTCGAGGACTATGCTCCCCACACGTCTCTGCGCAGTAAGGTCTTTCGTCCCGCTGGGCCGTCCGTCCGTCGTCTGAAGCTTGAAACGGAAGCTACCTTACCTTACTTAGTACTCATGCGATGGATGGGTGCCCACCAGCCACATTGGACGTGGCTCAGCTCCGATAATCCGATAATCCGCCAAAAGAATGGCTGACAAAGCGGCCCGTCCGATGGCGCCGTCAATGACGATGACGTCTCTCCGTCAGTGGTCGTGGTCGCACACACGCCGCACAGCCACCGCCGCCCGTCCCCTGCCCACCCAACCCTTTCGCGCTGCCTTTTCCGCCCCTTTGGGATTGAGAGACGCATTGGTGCGCATTGCTTGACGTCAACGTCGACGAGTCCAGCCCGCCCCCCCCTCCGTCGCCTGTCTCCAACGGCCTCTAATTAATTCTCTTCAGGTGCCCTTTGGCTTCCTAATTTCCTCAATTGCTTGGCTTCATTGTTGCGGTAGAATTTCCCAAAGACCAGACATCCTCTTCGAAAAAGCATCCCACGAAACGCACCACCTTCATCACTCATCGCCCCGTCAACAAGCGGATCAGGTACCCCCAATTTCTCACGATTCTCGGCAGTACGTAAGGTACCACCACCCACTGCAAGACCTTCCCTACCGCCCCAAGGTCCCACCATCCGGCCGCCCCCCAGCAGCGCTGAAAAAGCAGCTCCGACCCCTGCCCCGTTGAGGCAAAGGCCCCGCCAAAAGTTTCCCAGCAGCAGCACAAGCAGCAGCTACCTAAACCAACGCCGGGCCCTGCAACATCCCACTTTGGCTGCTGGTTCCCCATAAAGGCACAAGACAAAGACCACAGCGACACCCCGCCAACCCTCGTGCGTATTCGTACCTCCGACTGCCCATTGTACCTCCTACCTACCTCCCCGAACAACCCAAGAGACACACCCCTTTTGCGACTTGACGACATCCTCCACGGCCGAAACATCGCGAAAGCTACACATAGACAACCCGCCAAACACATCTCCGATCCACACAATGGCCACCTCAACACAGGCTCAAGCCCAGGCCAACCAGGGAAGCTGGGGAGCTTTCCTCAAGGTACGGACGTCTTTCCCCGGTCTCTCTACCTCCCTCCGATGACGCCCTCAAACCTGAATGAGCATCGCAACAAGAAGCTGACCTTCTGCCTCTCTCCCAGTCCATCGCCTCCTTCAACGGCGACCTCTCCTCCCTGACCGCGCCGCCCTTCATCCTCTCCTCCACCTCCCTGACAGAGTTCTCCTCCTACTGGTGCGAGCACCCCTCCATCTTCGCCGCCCCCGCGAAGGAGCCCGACGCCGCCAAGCGCGCCCTGCTCGTCACCAAGTGGTTCATCACCACCCTCAAGCAGCAATACGCCTCCCGCTCCGAGCAGTACGGTAACGAGAAGAAGCCCCTCAACCCCTTCCTCGGCGAGCTCTTCCTCGGAAAATGGGAGGACGAGGCCGGCACCACGGAGCTCATCAGCGAGCAGGTTAGGTAAGATACATATTCGTGTATTCATCCCGCACACAAGACAGGCATTGTTAACCAAGAACACCCCTACAGCCACCACCCGCCAGCAACAGCCTACTCCATCACAAATCTCCCAACCGGCGTCCACCTCGAGGGCTACAACGCCCAAAAGGCCACCTTCTCCCGCACAATCAACATCAAGCAGATCGGCCACGCCGTCCTGACCGTCCCCTCCCCTGTGGAAGGCAAGAAAGAAACCTACCTCATCACCCTCCCCGCCCTGCACATCGAGGGCCTCATCTTCGGCGCCCCCTTCATCGAGCTCGAGGGCACCTCCTTCATCACTTCCTCCACCGGCTTCACCTCCAAGATCGACTACTCGGGCAAGGGCTGGCTCTCGGGCAAGAAGAACTCCGTCATCGCCTCCGTCTACCCCACCGGCAAGGAGAAGGACGTCGCCTACAACATCACCGGCGTCTGGACAAAGTCCTTCGAGGTCCACCAGGGCTCCGCCAAGCACAACTCCTCAAAGACCCTCCTCGAGACCTACGACGCCGCCGAGCACCCCACCTCCAAGCTCGTCGTCGCCCCGCTCGACAAGCAGCACCCCCTCGAGTCCCGCCGCGCCTGGAAGGGTGTCGCCGAGGGCATCGCAAAGGGCGACATGGACGCCGTCTCGCGCGAGAAGTCCGCCATCGAAAAGGCCCAGCGCGAGCTCCGCGCAAAGGAGAAGGCCGAGGGCCGCGCCTGGGAGAGGCGCTACTTCACTGACCGCCAGGCCACCACCGACTCTGTCCTCGATACCCTCAGCCCCAACGTCGGCCTGCCGCTCAGCGGGGACGCCGACAAGACGGGCGGGCTGTGGCGCTTCGACGCCGAGAAGGCGGACAAGGTGCGCAGCCAGGCGCCGTTGAGCCCGGAGGACCAGGCCAAGATGGCCGGAGAGATCCTCGGACAGTAGGTTGAAGAAGAACTGGGATTAATTTAATGAGAGGATGAACACATTATAAAATGACGGGAAACCAGGAGGGATGGACGGGAGCGCGCGCTGGGTGGAGTGAATGAACCACTGTAGAGCTAGCATGTTGGCGCTTTGGAGTTGACCGTGTACGAACGGTAGTACTGATCGAACATGTAACCTTTTTTTTTCACTGATCTTTGGCGCCCACAAAGTCCTTGCTTAGTGACTTGTTTTCATTATCCTGGATGGGATGTTATCGGTGTAGATGCAGATCATTGACGTAGCGTGGGCCCAGGGAGCGTTTCCACCTTCATCCTTGGGGATCGTCGTCTCTTAATCTGATATCTGACACCATCTCAACTTCGGACCACCCCGGCGGCCCTGTTAAGCGCGATAAACGAATGTCTAAGCAGAGTGTCTCTGTGTTCACGTTGGGTCATTCTTGTGCATTGTGGCTCTCGGTATAAACATAGTGCTGATGGAGAGGTTCTCGATATACTTCATGTATTCAACATTGATGTTTCCTACCATGTATGTCTGTCTGCATTGCGCAGTTAATCTCTACCATCTCTCATACTCCCCGCTATCACTTCTACTGGCCCCAAATCCCTCATCTCTTCCATAAAAGAAAAAGCCAACACGTCTACTTTCCCAATGCATGGATTCCAACGGATACCCAAACCATAAATGCTAGAAATGACGATACGCCAACCAATGCACTTTTTTGTTTGTCCCTCTCTTGCTTTGCGGCCTATGTCCAATTGCGATACGTATGTTCGGGTGAAGGCGTCGTGTTGTGTGCGCGGGTTCACCGCCAGAAGGTGACTCGTCTCGATGTAATGGTCGTGTAGTGCTGGAGCGGATCGTACTCGGGCGGCAACATCCCACGTCGGGGCAGCGGCACTGGGACGTCACCAGCCTCGCTCTACGGGCTGTCCCTCTCGAGCTCGTAGAAGAGCAGGTAGACCTCGCGACGGAGGTCGAGAACCTCGCTCGTCTTGGCCTCGCGGACCTTCTCGTCGCTGATGCGCCACCAGCGGTCGGTGGGTTGCTTCTTTCGCCTATGGACGGGCGGGCGGGGCGCAACGGCCATGGGCGTGGAGCGCGGCGGGCTGGTGCTCGGCGTGCTGTTGCCGCTGACACGCTGGGAGATCTTGGAGACGGTGCTCTTAGCGGAAGCTGTGATGGACTTTACGGATCTGATGCTGCCCGAGTCGGGTTCTCTCTGCTTGTCGCGCGGCGCGGATGTGGGGCTGATGCGCTTCTTCATGCGCTCCCTCGGCGAGCCATCGGAGGAAGATAGTGATGGCGGTGTTGAGTTCGTTTCGGAGCTCGGGGTGAGCAGGTCGGGCGTCGACACGGCTGGGCTTGCACTGAGTTGCGGTGTAGATGGCTGTGGTGTGGCGGCGGGACTGGCCGTCTTGCTGTAAATGCCCGAGGGCTGGAACGTGTTCTGATTTGAATAGGGCGCGTAGGTGTTTTGCCGCCGGAAAGACTCGTAGTGTCCGCTGTGGTGGCTGCCCTTATGCGTCACTAGGCCAAGCAGCTTGTAATTTCTCCGGTCGCGGAGGCCGCCCAACGGCAGACGTTCGGGAAATGCGACTTTGGCCGAGTTCTTGGTCGAGGTTTGCTCGTAGATTGAACGTGAGAGATGCACGGCCAGAATGCGGGGGAAAGATGTAAGGCGTGTTGAGCGTGCGATTTTGCGCTTCGGTGCCGTGCTAATGTCGGGCAAGAGGATGTCCTCGGGTACATGTTCGGGATCGACGTCGATTGCGAACCGCAATTTCCGAATTGCTTCTTCCAACGCTTGCTTTTCGCTGTCGGTCTGTGCCTTTGCCAGGTCTTTCTTCAGCGACTCTTCACCGTGAATCAACCTGCACCGCTCGCACTTGAAATCGTCAATCATCTCCGTCTTAAAAATCTCGTCGAAACATGAGCTCAGCGTGGTAGAGCTGGTTTGGGGAACGTTCAGGGTCAGCATGTAGAACGTTTCTTCCCTCGGCTTCGTCTTGTAGCCGCAGGTCTGACACTCGGATTGCGACTCGTATCTTCCTTCCATGGGGAAACCCTCGTCTTCATCGGCGGAAATGTGGACTCCATTCGTCTGAATCTTGGGTACGGTCGGCGTCGGAAGATCGGAGGAAGATCCGTCGGCGTGACCATTCGTAAGGTTGAGATTTTCGAGTTTCTCTTGGACGGCCTCGCCATTGACCGAAGCCCCAGCCGAGGCCGCTCGAGAGGCGGCTAGCTGCGCATGTGCGCGGGCCCTCTCGCCTGCGTGGTATTCCTCCTTAAGTCTCTCGGCAACAATTTGGAGAAACTCCTGCGCATCCTGCTGCTGTCTTGAAATGCGCTGCCGGAACGCCTGCTCTAGAACCCTGACAAAATCGATGGCCGAGATGGACTTCTTGTATATTGGCCTTTCGTTCAGGGAGTCGAGCATGTCCTTGAGGCCCTTGGTGACCAGACCGCGCTGCATGCCCTCAATCTTCCAGTCTGGGTAAGTCTTGCCTGGCGGCTGGACCAATTGGGAGTACACGCCATCATCGTCGATATTTCTGCGATGCGTCTCACGAATGAGGTATATGCGCAGCTCGCCGAGGCCGGCGAGGGCCTGCAGGGTCGAGTTTATGAAGCAATCGTTGGCTGCATTGCGCAGACCTACGACACCCTTTCTTCGGGAAGACGATGTACTGGTCTCGTCGATTGTGAAAGTGGGCGCAAACACGTAGACGAGGGCAATTGCGGCGAGAGATGCGCCAGCGGCGTAGGATATCGTGGTGAGGTTTTTGTCGGGCATTTCTAGGGTCGGGATGTTCGGGATACGAGGAGGGACGGGACGGGATTTGGAGGTGGTGCGCGGGAGGGCGCGAAGATCGGGATGTTGCAACGCCTATGGAAAATTAGCACATTACAATTTGCAAAAAAGACCTGGTCGACGGCTGGAACCAGGCGGGTTGCACATCCATCGGGGCTGCGGGACGGGAGAGGAGTAAAGTCAATCTTACCTATGCTCCGTGAAACCAAAGAAAACGCGATCTCATAACGACGAGGAAACGGGGCTAGTAAGGGTATCGAGATTCGACATTGTCTTGTGTCCAGAGTACAATAAGTTGCGAGTCAACTGACGGTGAGGTGTATGCTGGAGGGAGAGGACTGGCGGTCCAGCTTGGTGCAGACGGGTAGAAGGGAGGAAGAGGAGACGGTGACGAAGCGAGAGAGAGGCAGAGTTGAGGCGAGAGTGTCCAGCTGGAGAGAAACTGGAGTACTGGAGACGGTGGACTGGGAAAGAGGGTCTGCGATGGAACACCAGGTAACTGGAATGGGTGGACGAGGGGGTCGCTTGGCCTGGGAGTGCGTCGAGTGTGCAGCGGTAGCAGTACCTAGGTACGGCGAGGGTAGTTGCAGGGCGGACGCTACGGGGGCCACCTAAGGTACGAAGCAAAGCGACAAACGGGGTAAAATGGAGAAATTGGGACGGTGGGATGGGACGGGCAAGGAATGGCCAAAGAATGGGGTTTGGTTTACGAATACCCCCGAGACGAGTCGGGGGAGAGACAGTTGACTTGACGGGGGGCGGTCGTCGGTAGAAGCAGGAGAGACACTGGGCCAGAGACAGTTCGGGGGTCGGGGATCGGGGATTGGAGGATTGGAGAGTCAGTCAGTTGAAGCATAAGGAAGCGAAAATGAAGGTCGATACGGCGTGCACAAGTTGCGGGGATGACACTGGCAAGGCGGAATGTGGATGGATGAGTGGGTTTCTCTCTAGACTCTGGCCGTTGGACTACCTAAGTAAGTATGGTCTTTGGTCATTCGCCTTCGGGCTAGTTGAATGAGGTGGTCTCTCGAAGGAAACAGGCATCACTCCTGCTCGTTACTGCTGAATTGCATCTAACGCCGAGGTGTCTGTCTCTTGCCATGTCACATCGTGTCATGTCATCGGGACTCGGATGGGAAAGTGGGTGGGTGAGTTGACTCTTGCTAGTGACTTCCATTGTGAAGGCACTGAAGAGAAGGAAGTAACGACAACAGAAAGGTCATCCATCCAGTGCTTCCTTCCTTCCCGTCGGCGTTGGTACCTTTGGCGGCTGTGGCCCCACCCACTCCCCGTCACCGTTTCCCATTACACACTTAGCGCTGAACCGTTCCTTCTGTCGTTCGTTCGTTCCTTCCTTCCGCCTCTCACGTTGCTTCCTTCTTCCAGCCTTCTATTCGGCCTCCGTCGACGGCCCGCTCGCCACTAATGGAACCTCTTTGCCCTGCGGCCATCGATTGGGCAGGTGCTGAAGATGCGCCTCTTGCCCTTCACATAGGTTTGCATTGAATAAGAAGAACGCAGGTACAGCCTCTGGTCCCGGCACCGCCCGCTCGGCCCTCTCGGCCACCGTTGATCCGACCTGCTTGACTGACTGGCGGAAAGGAACCTGACTCCATCAACGGTACTTAAGGTGGTTGGTGCCTTACTGGACGACTTCCAATTTACCCTTTTAGCCGTCCACGCGTGCCTCCTCCGCCTCTTTACACAACGGACGCTTGCCTTAACCGCCGCCTCACCGTCGTGCCCCATGTCGCTAAACGGTGCTTGGATGCGTCCACCTGCACATCATTCTCCATCCACCACCACAGACGCCGTCGCCTAACCACACCGATCGCAGAGTCACTCACATGGCTGCACTGGCATACCGTACCATCTGTGTGCTCTGCTACCGCCGTCGGAAATGTTCTACGACATGTTCTGGAAGCCCTCATGCGCACCCGGCCCCATGTCGCCCGATCCTGTCCGCTCTGATCTTCCCGCATTTCGCCCTCTCTATGCGACCAACCGCCGCCCAGAAGCTCTTGTCTTTGCTGCAGGGCGACACATCAATCGCACTGATTGACACCCTGCGAGCCGCCTGATTGGGGACCGACGCACCGTCTCTCCCTGCCCTGCGACGTGGGGGGTTGGAGAAGCAAAACTATCCAATGCAACGTCACCCGCAAGAACCGCAGCAAGTACCTCACCACTCACCTAGCTGACCACCCACAGTCGACTCGTTCGTTCGTCAATATCCCGGGCTCGTTCTGCCGATGCTGCCTGCAGCTGCCCCCAAGAGCTTGCATCCGATCTGTCCGAGCCATCGTACGGTCACTAATTCTCTCGTCCAAATGTCAGGACTCATCAGCGACGAAGGCCCGCGGACTGAAATCCGGGCGGATTACCCCTCAATTGCATGCTGTCTGAAGTACCTAGCACCGCATGTCTCGGATCCCCGCATTACCACCTCTAGCGAACAGACCTTCCCCGTCTCGACTCGCTGGGGTTGACTTTGCTCGAAAGGCTTGTTGGTCGCACTGACAGACTGGCCATCGCTTGTCTGAGATATCGCAGCGTCCCGTCTTCCCGCCCCGCTGCGCGCTCGTCTTGCGTCCGGGCTCCTGCCGCCCTCCGTCGTCGAGATGGAAACGGCCGGAGCGGGGGTTGACATGCTGTAACCGATGGCGCCGAGAGAGACTTGACCGAGCGTCGGCGCCGTGAATCTCCCTGTGATTGATGATGCGTAATAACGTGGCGCTGTCGCCTGCACAAGTTGCCCGAAAGCGAGCTCCCATAATGGCGATGCAGAGGCTTGCCGCACCCCAAAATCAACGAAACCGCGAATGCTTTGACGTGCAGTCTGCCCATCGTCTCCGCTGTCTTGGCATCTATCCTGCATCGGGGACCGTTCGGATCTACCCCAGATCCTGGACCCCGGATTTCGCCTCCCGAATATTACACACGAGACAGTTTGACTCGGGAATCCCTTGCAAGACCTGCCAGACAGCAGTTGTGAAAGCAGTGCTAGCAGAATCTGCGTTACCACATTCTGCGTGACCATGCCGCATAGCAGCCAATTTCTCATCGAGAGACCGCTTTTGTCCATGTCGCTGCCTCAATCATTGCCGTTTGGTTGTGGACTAATAACCATAGGCGGGGCTTCCACGGGCTGGCCTTCCCAATCCCAAATTGAACCTCTCAGCGCAGCCGCCTTTACCCAGTCGCAACACACAGTGCTTGTGTCATCATCACCGTAGAAGGACGTCGGAATGTAGTACTTTTCCACAGTCATCCTGTTCTCCGGATCGTACTCGGCCCACCTCGTCGTCACCACTTCCGGCATTTCGTTCTCTACGTTGGCGAGAGTGACCTTGAGTCGCTTCGAAGTTGCAGCCGATAGAAAGTCTTGCGCCTTCTCTTTGACGTATGCAACCTCAACGACGGCCGGCCGAACAAACACAACTTGGTCGAGGCTGCGGCAATTAAAGATGTCTCTCCACAACAGGAATGTGTCGACGTGAGCACCGAAAAGCACCACGCGCCTGAGGCTTTTCAAGATCGTCCAGTTTGTGATGAGATACGGATAGTTGCGCAGAACGACCAGCTCCTCCAGCTTGGCGAGTCGGTGAAGACCGTCCGCTAACGTTGGTATCACGTTGAGATGGTCGTCCCATGGGGGCAAGGTGTTCATGGGCCAGTCTATTACGAGCCGTCGAAGGCTGCCGCATACTTCGCAGAGCAGCTCTCTAATCCAGAGTGCCATGGGCTGGTCATCTAGGTGCTTGCCAAAGGGACTGAGGTATAGCGAAGTGATGCATTTCAGGGGAAGTACGAAAGGGAGAGTCGAAAGTCGCGGTGCTGACATGGTCAAGAGCACCAAGCTGAGACGCCAGCTGGAGTCGAGGTGCATGCATCGTTCGCGGAGTAGCCTGGTAGCCAGCTCGTGGGTTGATCTGGAGACGAGAGTAAAGGATATGAGTGTCTTTGTCGCGCTGGACGAGGCTGGGAGAATCGCTCTTCCATTTGGGAGGAGGCCCTCGATGACGTGTAAGATAAGCTCGGGCGGCAAGCGCTGGATTTCAGAAGCAACGGGTGGCATCCTGAGGTATGCCTCATTCAAAGAAGGTTTGATAAAAATTGGCCTCTGACAGATCTGCTGTGCAATTTCGAAGTTGGATGGGTCAGATGAGATGAGAGATATGCCAACGGGAAGGAACTGACGGCGGTGCCAATCCTCTCGGCCGGTGAGGGGTTCGGCAGCCCCACTATTTCCCGCCACGGCCAATCCAATTCCGTCCCGTCTCACCGATCACCGATCACGCCTACTGCATCATTCTTCTCAAACAACAAGGGAATCTTCGACATTCGTTACTTCTATCAAATTTTGGTAAACCCATATGAACATGAGGTCTTGATCACATTATCCCGCGTCCTCTGACGCTGAATCTCTGCCTTGCACCGTTCCATCCTCGACCCTCCAGCGCTATGAGAGGGGCTTCTCAGCGACGATCCCAGCCTGCTTCGGCTGCCACAAGAACCCAATAGCACTCGGCGACGTGCCCACTTGCCCCTCCGACGAGATGCCGCCGTCCGGCACGTGTCTCGGCACGGCATCCTCCGCCGCACCCTGCCACAGCGACGCGCTTCGTCCTCTCACGCCGGGCTCGGTGGCTGTGAACTCGGGGCTTGAAGACTGCGAAGACGCCGCGGCACCAGCACCAGGAGAATCCACCAGCGCCGGCGGCGCGCTCGGCTCCCTCGCAAACCCCGTCTCCGCGTCGTTACCGAGGCTCACGACCATCCTGCCCCCGCGGATCTCGCCGCGCCGCATCCGATCCAGGCCGCGGTTGATCCCCTCGAACCCGCTCTCGACGCCGAGCACCTCGGGCGCGCTGACCAGCCCGGCCGCGAGAAGCCGCTCCAGCCAGAGGACCAGCGCCTCGCCCACGGCCGGGACCTCGTGGAAGACCTTGATGGGTACGGTGTGGTACGCCACGCCCTCCGGCGCGGCCTCCTTCGGCAGGCCGGTGAGCCCGATCAGGTGCTTCAGCGACGGGTCCGCGTTGCGCGGGGTATCCGGCGGGCTAGGCGGCCGGGACGGGTCTTGAGGGGCGAGCGCGCGCAGGAGAGAGGTCGCGGAGTTGCGGCCGGAGGTGTCGAGGGCGAAACGCAGCGTCTTGCCGACGTTGGCGCGGATGATGTCGACGGCGCGCGAGGGGTCGTGGCTGTCGACGAGGAGGTCTGGGCGGAGGACGGTGTGGTTGGACAGGCGCAGGCCGTGGCGCAGTTTGTCCACGACGGTGACGACTTTGAGTCCAGCCAGCCGCGCGAGCTGCACGGCGAGGTTGGCCGACGTCGAGGACCCGCCCCAGATGGCGACCCAGTCACCCGCGACAGCGCGCTCCCCGTCCCGGATGCCGGAGAGGCACTCTGCGCGGATGTCGGCGGGGAGGGCGTCCGGCGGGATGGAGCGGACGAGGGAGAGCAGGTCGGGGCCGTCGAGGACGGAGGAGAAGTCGACGCCCATGCAGACGCCGAGGGACAGGACGGCGGCGACGAAGGCGACGCCGAGGGTGGCGCCGGCGGCGGGGGAGACGACGGCGGGCGGGGGCAGGCGGACGGCGTTGAAGTCTGCGGTGGCGACGTACTGCTGGTAGGCGGCCTTGCGGAGGTCGCGGTAGTCTGTGGAGATGACGAGGACGCGGTCGCCGGGCTGGAGGCGGGAGGTCGAGGAGGGGTGGCGGCGAACCACGCGGCCGACGAGCTCGCGGCCGGAGATGTAGGGAAGGCAGGGGATTGCGAAGTTGAAGTCTCTGGTTTTGGTGTTGGTCAGTGGCTGCTGCGAGTGCATGGGGAGCGCTGGAGGAGGACTTACGGTGCCTTCCAGTCGATTGGGTTCAGGCCGATGTGCTCCGTCTGTACCAACACTTCCCTCTCATCTTGGAGCTGGGGTACCGCGTAGCCTTCTGCCGTCTCGTATGGCTGCTTTGCAGCATAGAGGATGAGGACGGTCTGCGTATCCGGGATGTCTGCCATGGCGTCGTCTTGTTCAGGGTATCATTGGTCGAGAAGGGGGAATCCGGGGGGTTAGGTGAGTTGGTCCAGCTATGGGATGAAGAAAATCTCCTGTATGCAGTCCGAGTGTGCGCCGTGGGCAACAGTTCGTTCCGGACGGTATTATCTGCAGTGTAGGTATTGATGTTGCAGGAAATGGGAGAAAGAGTTTAAGCCTGATCTCAGGGGGTTTGTGAAATACCAACACAACCGTTGCCGGCAACGTTTTCTTCGGCAACAGATAAGAGCCCCCCTCTTCGCCATCATTTTTTTCCATTGCTTGAGGCCCCTTCTGCCCGACGCTCGGAGTGATCGTCCTTGGAGGGGGATTTGGGTGTATTCGTGGAGTCGGGGGTATTACGTGCTCTCGCAGTCCCGCATTGCGTGATTCTTCTCCAAGATGGCTGCATCGCCATTCTACCACCCCTCGTTGGCCCCAAGGTTTCCCGGCGATAACGACCATTCGCGCTACAGAATTGGACTAAATCATTCGAAAACCTCCACTCGAAACTCTATGAGGGCGGCTAAATTAGGAGCGGGATTATCAGCTGGTCACGCATTCCTTTTACATCGCAGGTACTGCGGGATGGTCTCGATTGCGTGCCGGGAGACGGTGAAGAACAACACCCTCGGACGGGAATATTCTCGGCAACCCCAAGCGCGGCAGCCCGCTTTGCGACTCCCGGAGCTGCACTACCCGCCGAGCCAATCTTCGCGGGGTGTTTTCCATTGATACCGATGCAAAGATTCAAAGACGGTGGTTGCACAGCCATGCGCCCTCCCACCCCGGCCCGGCTGCTCCACTCCGCGCCTGTCACGACATGTCGCAGGATTTGTGCCAATCGAGATAGCGGTGCCGCGCCGATGTAGGCATCGCTGATTAATGCATGTGTGCGGCTGCGCTTCCGGTTGTTTGAGGGTTGTGAGACGGGCCGATCACGCAAGATGGAGTTTTCTTCTTTGCTAAGATGAGATTTTGTGGTCACAGTCCTGACGGCATTTTTGTAGTCGAAAGAGATGAAGTCGGGCAAGACCTCCCCCGCCCACTGACGCCGATGGAGCCGGGATGGAGCAAACCCCGTATTTCGCTGGATCTTCCGATGCGGGGATTATTCGTGAATATGAGAAGTCCTCCGCGCAATCTTATGATTTGTTTCCGGGACTTTTTCTTGAAGTAGCAAATCATTGTTGGGAGTGTTTTGTGATGAATTCACCAAACAACACTGGCAACGCCCCTCCTCTTCCCCTCACACCAAATTAACCCTTAGGTCATTGATCTCTTGGCCGTCCGGTGATGATTTATTTTAATGGCTCAACTAAGCTCTGCGATGAGCCGGCCTGGGTTAGTCGTCTCAGTATCTTGATCTTGATGGCTTTACACATTTCACAGCTCAAGCTCAAGATGGCTACTTTGAGGCAATTTAATGAACCAGGAGACGTATCATAAGGAGATGTTCACCGAGACGGACTTATCTTATTGTTCTTATGAGAACCATCTCATTCTGTTATTTTTAAAGAGATTTCACTGCCCAGGCGGATAGTGACTAGACGGGTAACAATGATTATCAACTGCCAGCGACAATAAGAACGAGAAAGACGAGGAAGACGGCGAAGACGAGAATGAGAACGATAAAAATAACAAGGACAAAAAGGAAATTGAGAGTGAAGAGAGCGGTAAAGAAAACGAAACTGGCAAAGGCGGCGAGGACAGTCGCATACTCTCTTCTAAGCCTTTTACAGCGCATGACAATCTCATGGCCAACCAATAAGGCTAAGCGATGCACCCACATCGCTTAACTTATTTTCACTCAACTCAGAGACAGAGACATTTCTTTTCAATGTTTTAAGCAATCGTCCATGACACCTCAACAGCAATTCTGTCTCATTTGAGTAGGCCCCTCGTTGACCGGGTCTGCTTATGTAAGACAGTTACACCGACCCGAGGATGGTCCCTGGATCCTTGAAGTTATTCTGACTCCTAAGCTTCCAACTTTGCCAACTTTTTCGAGTCAATGCCTAAGGCCCTGTGCTGGATCCCGCGAACCTCCCCCAAACTTCAAGACAATATGACGTACGAACTCTTCATGAAGGGAAATCTTCACCACATCGATCCTGAGTGCACTTTCTTTTATACACGATGAGCAGCGACGTCTTGGTAATACAAGACCTTCCTCGGCCAGACGCAGAAAGCGGCCCGGCCGCGCACTCAGTTACAGCAGTCAATTCATCCGACGACGAAGTGCAGGTTGACCCCGATGGTGACCTTATCCTCCGAGCCGGTGCGCAGACCGGCCTGGCGGAGCGCTCGTTCCGCGTGTGCGCCAGCGCGCTGAGGAGGTCCAGCCCCGTGTGGAAGAAGATGCTCTTTGGGCCGTTCAAGGAGTCGAAGCCGGCGTTCGGGGTGTGGCAGGTCAGTCTGCCGGAGGACAACCCCGTCGCGCTGGGAATCCTGTTGCACATCGTGCACGCGAACTTTCCGCTTGTGCCGCATAAGCCGAGCTTGGAGGAGCTGTACGATGTGTTCCGGCTCGCGAACAAGTATGACATGATTACAACGTTGAAGCCGTGGGCGGCGGCGTGGCTGGAGGTCGCGGAGAGCTTTGCGGGGACGACGGATGGGAGGGACATGGCTGCGTTGGCGTATATTGCGTGGGAGCTGGGGCAAGTGGACTTGCAGCGGAGATGATGAAGGAGTTGGTGATGAACTGTGCGGTTGATGGCGAGGGGCGAATGATTACCCATGACGGAGTTGTGTTGGATGAGTTTGACCCCATTGGGCCGCCAGGGCTGCTTGGTAAGTTTGTAAGTGGCGGGAAAACCGAGATGAAATTCTCAACGTCTTGCAGGATACATGCGAAAACACCAGCAGGAAATATCCAAGGCTCTGCCGCTACACCTCAACTCTGTGCTTAGGGAGCTGGCACACGGCCCCGGGTGCTGTGTCTCAAAAACAACCGACTTGGACGCAAAGTCGAACTGCAACGACGTTATCCTTGGCAGTTTGCTGAGGGCGATGGCGAATGCGAGGGGATCGGTCACCTTGACCCTTACAGTTGACGAGGGGGAAAGCGCTGCCAAGTTGTCGACTTCGATTAAAGGCATTGCTGAGAAGACGTCGGTGTTGGATTGGCACCTGAAGTGCAATCCCGGGGGCAAGATAATAGTAGCACTCGCCAAAACAACCAAGGCGAAGCCAATCAAGCTGAACAAGGTGAGTATCGAGAAGATGAGTAAAAGGCGAGAGGATTTGGGGTTGGAGAAAGCGATACCGGGCACGCCTGTGAAGACAAGTGAATAGCCACAATAATCAAGGTAAAGGTGTCAATCCAAAAGAATCGTATCAACCATGTCACGAGATACTGCAGATTTGTCATGGTGGTTCATAGAAGTCCATTAAGAGTATTCCAAACTACATACATGCTCAGGCTGCGTTCATACTAGGGGTAACTGAGGTAGAAAAGGGAAATTTAGGACATGATGCCCCTGTGGCCATCGCCATCAGCATCCTTGAACGGGTTCAGCTTGTCAACCAAAGACACCTTCTTCTCAGAAGACGTATCGGTAGTGTGGCTGTGGTGATCACCAGAACGAGGCTAGTGAGAGTTAGTTGAAGTCTGTTGAGTGAAGGCAAAATTTCTCACCTCATTCTTGTTCAACGACGATGTTCCATTGAGGCCGGAACCATTGCCAGTTGTGTAGTTGCTGCCATTGCCTGTAGAAGTGTGAGTACCGTGCATGATACTCTGGACCGTGTTGGTGCCGCTGTCCTTACCAGAGCCAGTGGTGTGACCGTGGGCGATGTTGTCGAGCTCATGGGTGGTAGCATTCTTGGACAGGCCATTGTTGGACAGGCCGTTGTCGCGGGTAGTACCGTTATTGGTCAAACCATTGCCATTGTTGGTCAAGCCGTTGTTGGTAGCGGTGTTGCCAGCAATGCCGTTGTTGGCTCTGGAGTTGGCGGTCTGAGCAGCAGTGACGCTGTCTGAGGCACGCTGGTTCTCGAAACCCTGACCCTGACCGACGCCGCGGTTGGGCAAGCTGGTAGTGTTGGAGGCGGTGTTGGTGTTGTTGATACCGTGGGTACCAGTGGTGGTGTTGTCAGCCTTGTTGTTGTGGTGCTTGTGAGCGGCAGCGCCCGCACCGGCAGCAGCAGCGGCCGCAGTGGTCTTGTTGTGGCTGTTGTGGTCGTGATGACCCTCGCGACCGGCGATGCCGTGCTCCCTCAGACCATCGGGGTGAGTAGCATCGCGCTTCTCCTCCTTGTTGTGGTGGTGGTGGGCAGCGGCACCGCCAGTAGCGGCAGCGGCGCCAGCAGCAGCAACCTTACCACCGTTGTGATGATCGTTGTGGTGACCATTGTGGTGGTGGTAATGGCCGTGCTTGTTATGGTGCGATGCGAGTCCGGTGTGCTCGGTGCTCTCGTAAATCTTGTTGTGCTTGTCGGGGCAGCCGTCAAACTCCTTCATCTTGTTGGTGCCGGTAAGCTTGTCCTTGCCCTTGTTAAACTCTTCGATAGTCATTGCGGGAAGAGTGGTGGCGCCGTGGTGGATAGGCTTAGCGTGGTGAGTCTCGTGAATGGGCACGGTGGTGTGCACGACATGAGGCTGAATCGTCTCCTTCTGGATGACGGGCTGGATGTGCTCGTGGACGTGGTGGTGGACACGCTCGCCAGTGACGACCGGTGCGGTGTGAGATGTGTGCGTAGTCTCGTGGGTAGTAGAGGTGTTCTTGAACTTCGCAGCCTCGCGGTCAAGAGTGTCTCTGGTCTCGCTCTCGTTGCCGTGGTTGAAAGTCTTGTGCTGGGTGGGGATCATATTGTGGTGATGCTGCTCAGGACTGCGCAACTATTAGTCAATGCCATTTGTAGAGTAAAGATTTGAACTCACAGAGTCTCCTTGTGCTTAATGGGCTGAATGTGGGTGTGGTGGTGGTCTTGGTGGACCTCCTTGTCGACTGCTGTCGTGACATTCTCGTGCTGGTGAGGGCGAACCTGCTCCTCGGTGATAGCTTGGCTGGCGTCCTGGGTGACTGTAGTCTTGTGGTGACCGTCACCAGACATAAAGTTGGAAACTGCTGACTTCGCCTTGTCCATGATGAATGTGCTGTTGATGATTTGTATTGTGTGTAAGTTATTATGATTGTTGTGATGAGATGCAAAAAGAAACGGGCTTTCCGAGGTGATTCGACGTCGGTATATATGTCTTCGTGATTTCTACCCCGTGAGTCTAGACCTTAAGTTCACAAGCCACTTCACGGATCAGCAACGTCACTTGGCACTAGACTCAGCTGTTCTCCATATGCGGTGCACAGATACTCGCTCAAATCGCGCCCACTGCCGGGCGCCAATTTCGCTGAATCGCATTCCCCGGATGCCCAACGGCCGCGATGAAGGACGTCATTTGCGATCATGATGAGGCGCGAATGCCATCGCATCGGAACGCCTCATGCTCGACCACGCAGACTCGAGCGCCAAGCACGTTCAGCTGAGCACTGCTGTCCCGAAGCTTTAATTGTGCCACTGACGACGTCCAGCAGCAAAACTGCTGGACGCTCTTGGCATGGCGTTCATGGGCGGGGAATGGTCGGCTGTAGTTGGATTAGCAGTTCCCACATAAGTGTCCCTAGCGCGCCAGATCATTCCGGTGGGCTGGATCCGCTCGGCGGAAGAAGGCTTGTTATTTGGGCTAAGCGGTGGTTGAGGAATCCCATCGCAGGGGGGTTGGACGGCCGGTTGTTGGCTAGGCCGGCGCTAGCGGGCGACGGTTCGGGATGTAAGTCGTCATCGAGGAGGAGGCTCTGGTCGGAAATGGAAACTCCCGTACCCATCTGTCAACGGCGATCGCGGGGTGAGTTTGGCAATCGACAGTCAAAAAAGCCTTCTAGGTTTGGTTTTCAGCTGTCGCGGCAATGTCGCTTGGACGTTGTTTACTGATCTTCGAGAATTTGTACATAAACGTGACGAAGCTCCGCGTCAACACCGCGTCGCCTTCATCGTAGTTTCCCCTCTCAGAATGATATCTGATAATCCTGAGTCAAGCGAGAAATCGGCACCAGACTTGGGGGCAGAATTAGCGATCGACGCCCGTCATCGGGATAGGTGTATCTGTGAAGGTTCCCTCGACCCCGCCGATGCGATGATGCACGGACTCGGAGGCCGGATACGGCTGGTGGGACGGAGCTGCAGCTCCGGGGCAGCCGGGATTATGTAGCCCGTGTCATTTGCGGAGATGTGGGTCACGGGGAGCTGTGAACTGTGTCGTGTTCAAGGACTTCATTATGCCCCGGCTGTCTCCAACATGGGGGTCGACGAGGTTTCTAATCTGAGTTCGCCAAAAATTGCTGGAACTGAACGACTCCCGGAATCCTACGCGTTCTGACGGTGCCAAAGACATTTCTGTCGAATCCGCCGGCAGTAAATTGCAGCCTGTCGGAGATGACTTCCTTCATCGGCGCGGCTACGCACTGCATGACAGAAACATGCTCGCATTGTCTCCAACATACATTGCTACCAACACCAGTAATAAAGGTCAAGGCCGCATGAAGTGTTTGGAATGAACAGCTTGATATGCAGCCCGGAGGCACAATAGGCGAGTTACCAATCAAAACATGGATTGGAAGTTGTCGGAGGAATCGGAACCTCGTAAATGTGGTGCCGAACATGTTTTCTGCCAATGGCAAGGGACCTGGGGTGTGGCCTCCATGTCCAACAGAGGCATGTTTGCTGCTGCCAAGATCTTGTTGGTTCACGGGGTCTCAACCAGGGCTTCTGCCTCAGCCCAACACGTTTGGAGTTGACATGGTACCCTCACCGCCAACAGTATTTCTCTCCAGATGCCTACCCAACTTCAGACCCTTCAACTGACCTCGCTCTTCAAAGCTATTTCCCCAGTTGCTATCGACAGGTCGAAGAACAAAACTCTAGTCAAACAAACCCATTATCACGGCCGACACCATGGGTTTATCTGACGAGACGCGCCCTGGAAATGATCCATCAGACTATCTCATGGAAAAGTCCAAGGTTCGAGACAAACACACTGAGAATGAAGACAACAGTGGTCGAATACTCGGAAAGCGAAGCTCCACGGACGGCATACGGCACCTTCTACTTGACACTCTTTTAACCCTTGCTTCGGTTGCTTTCATCACATATGCGTTCTTGGTTTTAGTAAACAATGGACGACCCATCGATCAAAGTCCAATCCCGCTCTTGAGGACAGCAGCCATTTACAGCCCAACACTATTCCTGATCGCATTCTCTGCCGTAGCTGCCAGCTTCCTCAAAGCCGCGGCCGCCTGGAGACTAGAACAGGGTATATCAGTTTTGATGCGTGTCGCGAGAGTGACTAAAGCTCACATGGAAGCCTGAGCCGATGGGCACTGTCCCACTGGAGGTATGCGAAAATAGCGGGTGGAAAAGCGATCAAGAGCCCAAATAAAGCAATGATAGCCTCAGTAGAGAGGGTTGTCATGGCGAATCTTGTGGGTGGGTCTTGGGTCTTGGGGGAGCGACTTATTTGGTCAATGAGGAATGGAACACAGAAAGGCGTTGTTGAGGAGAATTAGAGAAGCACAGAAGGTCTCAAATTTAGCGAGCCGCGCGAAGTACTTAGAGCATCCAGGACGAGGATGGTATACACCATACGTGGGCAGGGAGCAACGGGGACCCAGTTCTTTTCTAACCAATAGCGAACCTATTTTGTCGTTCGGCGGAATTGGAGATCGTATGTTGCGCAGCCTACAGTATACTAGCAGTTGAAGGGATCACGCCCCATGCTCAACTCATAGGCCACAAAAGTTATCTGGGCCAGTCATTCATACTGGACTATATGATCGAATTATTATTAAATCCACTACAATTGGATCCTAAATCCTCTCCATCTTACATTGTTGTTCTGGTTATCTCGATCCCGTCAAATGCCACAAGACGCCAGAGACCGCTTGTGCGGGATGGAGCCAATCAATATACACAGAGCGACACTAAGAAACTTTTCTGACCAACGAGAAATTTCATAGACTCTAGAATTGGGGTAAAACTGGGTAGTCTTGTAGAGTGAGCTTTCTGGCAAGCCTGATCGTTAGCTCGAACTACCTGTACGCCCAATTCAGCGACATGGTCCTCGTAACCTTCGCGCTCATCATCAGCCTCATTGAGGTCATTTTCAAATTCCTTCTTTCGGTCGGGCAATGGGCAGTGGAATTCCTCCGCAAAAAAAGAATCAAGGCATCCGCCAAGGGTCCACCATATCCTGCACCTAGCATAGACCTTATTCATCCACACCCATTTGCGTTTACTATTTCTAAAACCCTTATTAATATGTAATTTTTAGGTTTTTTGCCTACTACTATTTTTACTACGTTATAATGCGTTTAATTACTATTAATTATATTAATTAACGCCTTCTTTTTATTATTTTTAACTACTATTATTATTTTTCGTTAGTTATATCTATATTAATTATATTAATTATATTAATTATGTACTATATTAAAAGAGGAATTAATAATCCTAGCCTATATATATCTAAACGTATTATATAGCTTACTTTCTTTAGTATTTAGCTTAAAGTATTTAAAAATTATATTAGAACATATGACTAAATTACTACTATAGAAGTTATAGTTATAGCGTAAAGTAGTACTTTTATATTAGTAATCCTATAACGTGGTTGATAAGCGAGCTGCCCAGACAAGCGAGCTGCCCACCTTAACAAATTCCTTACACACTACGTACTAAAGTATCGTAAGAAATTGTTAACGCGTACTAACAATTTCTTACCAGATTTCAGCGTGCAGCAC
>JANUHK010000358.1:0-32726 GCA_026319125.1 Colletotrichum noveboracense | reverse complement strand
TTTACAGGGATAGGCGCCTCGGTGAAGCATACCGGGGCTAGGCGGTGTGCTACAGCAGAATAGTGGATCCGGCGGAGCCGGATCTCGGTAGCTGCTCCGGCAAAGCCGGAGATCTCGACCGGGCTCTAGCCCGTGACACTGTTTCACAGAATTGGTAGAAATTTTGATATCGATGAAGAAAAATAGGGGGTGTATTTACCTACGCTTATAGATAGACCTGTTCTGAAGCAACTCAAACTGGCACAGTTGGATTAATCACAGGTCGACACTTTTAACCTTATCTCACTGTAATGCTGTGTTCAAAGGGAGCAAAAGAGATAGCTTGCCTAGGAAAATGTTGATTTTCTAGGAACGTGTCGTTCTGGAAAGGTCCCCGCGCCTGAATTTGACAGGTTACATTGGCTTGTTACCAACTCACCTTAGACGCTAGCCAGAGTGGTCCTTACATGCAAACAAAGTGACACACACCCGTGTAGTGTAGCGGTTTACTTAAGCAGTATTTGTCAGATCACAAGGGACTCAAACCCCAGCTACATGATTACAGTGTGCTTTCTCAGGAAAAGTATCTCCTTTGAAGGCGAAAGATGATAAATACACAACAACAACTTGGAAGTGGGGACTGAAGTAGGTCGTACACGATACCAGAAAACTCGATCGTTCTGTCGCGACTCTCTTATCCACAACAGAGATACCACTCACCATACCCGCGCATCCCGCGGCGCCGCTCCGGCACCCACCCTGACATCAGGAACCGCAGGCCGGCGTGGGGCACCCGGGTTTCGGCGCATATATGTAAGCCGTACGAGGAAACGGGATACGGAGACCACAAGCAGTCATCACCAACATCACGGACTCGGACAGACCTTGCTCAGCTGAAAATTCTCCTACCGTAGCCTGAAGTGTGGAGAGACAAGCCCACCCACGATTGCGTGTACACGGCCGGAGATTGTGATACTGTGGGATGAACTCCTTCTCTGTCGGCACAATGCCTCCAGAATTCCCACTGAGAGATGAAGAATGCTTGCAGGTGGATCGAATGAGGTATCACGCACAGAAACTCCGTGAAGGGCTTTCACTGGACAATGGAGGGCCCGTAAGTTGAGCCTACGCACTCGACGGGCTGACATCACCACCGAGATAGGGCCGCATCTGGGGCGCGAGAAAACAAGGGCGGCTTTGGAAATATACCATGATGCCGTTTTTCTTGCCCGTGCCAGAAAGTATTTAAGAAGAGAAGACGACCCTTGGTGATGCCCAATGAAACAAGAACGCCGACTAACAACACAACCAGTCAAAGCTTAGAACATCTCATACCAAACTGTCAGCCGCAATGCAGTCTTCTCTGCTCAAGCTTGCGATTCTTCTCGCGCAACCCCTCGCCGGGACCGCAGCGACCTTTCGCCCCGAACGGGCTGGCCTCCTGCATGAAGGATTGGTGCGTTAACCAACTCACTCTCTATTCCTGTTTCTGTGTCAGAGAACACACACACACTCGATAACCAAACTGACATATCCTCTCCAGCACAACCTACCCCACCTTCAGCCCCACCGCCTCGCAAACAATCAACCAGACACACAACCTCCCTCCCCCGGCTCCTTCTGGTCCTCCTCCTTCATCCACGCCTCCAACAACCACTCCTACCTCGTCCTCTCCCACCTCCTCTCCGGCATCGCAATCTACCGCGCCTCCATCCTCGACATCACCGACCCAACCCACTACGCGCAGTACCAAGTCATCACCAGCCCCATCCCCCCCTTCTCCCCGTCCGGCGTGTTCAACGCCTACTTCCCCGACTACGGCTT
Source organism: Colletotrichum noveboracense (assembly GCA_026319125.1). Classification (NCBI taxonomy): domain Eukaryota; kingdom Fungi; phylum Ascomycota; class Sordariomycetes; order Glomerellales; family Glomerellaceae; genus Colletotrichum; species Colletotrichum noveboracense. The sequence goes on along the minus strand of JANUHK010000358.1, from coordinate 30,923 downwards.
CGGCTCGACCAGCACCACCGACGGGATCTCCGAAATGCGCACCTGAAGCGCCAGGCCCGAGGACGGGGTAGAATTCGACCTCACCTTCGAGACCTCCGCGCCCATCCTCCTAAACGGCGGCCTCGGCTTCTTCGAGTCCCGCAACACCACCGTCTACGAGTGGAGCATGCCCGCAGGCCTCACGCGCGGCTGGATCGCCGTCAACGGGACCCGTCTTGTGGTCGACCCGGCGCGCTCGCTGACCTGGTACGACCGGCAATGGGGCGGCGCGCCGCCGGGTTGGTCGTGGTTCGAACTCCACCTCGAGAACCCCGACCAGACGGCCTACGACGTGCCCATGTCCGTATGGGTGTGGGAGGAAGCCGGCGCCGCGGCCGGGCTAGCCACAATCAGAGACGGGCGTGACGTGCAGAAGGTCGTGCCCGTGACGTCGCTGGTGCCGTCGAACAGGACGTACACCTCGCATTCGTCGGGGGCCGTGTACCCTCTGGACTGGACGCTTGAGCTGGGCGACGCGACGAGGCTGTCCATCTCGAGCGTGAGGCCGGATCAGGAGATGGTTGCTGATGGAGGACTGTTGCCGACGTACGAGGGATATGTTACCGTCTCCGGCGTGTACCAGGGGAACCAGACCGTCGAGGGGTATGGACTCGTTGAGTTGGAGATTGTCACATCCGACGCGCTGTAAACGACAAGGGCATGATGCTGTATGGTGAATAGCTGCCCGAGAAGACCTGCTTCTCAATCGGCGCAAAGTGTAGACGGGAGCATGTGCTATGTGAAGACATGTTCTTCAAGTCTATTGTATAGTTGTACTGCTAGCCCGTCGATGATCAATAGATGTTATCCACCTCACTCTCATTAGCCAGCAATGATGCTAGCACAGTAAACCAAATCCAAACACATGAAAATCAGAGTATAAAGCGGTGGACGATGCACTGAAACCATCATCTTACATTTCTCCATTTACATAAACTAGATTGCTTGGCGTTGACGCCTACTCCATGACAGACCACACCTGCGAAGCAGTTACACCGTCTGGATATTCGAATATACCCCCACACCTGAGCCCCCATTCCTACCAATTCCTGATTGGAATGAGAGGCACTGCCTGAGGATACGTGCTCAGCAATTCCGAACGCCTCTGAGTCCAGTTGGACTCGATAGTCCTCAAGTCCATGTACAAAAATGGGGCCTTGGGCACTCTCAGACCCATCTTGTATCCGGCCTGGCACAGACATTCAATGGTATAATTACTCTGGCCCGTCGCGCAAGCCCAATCAAGCGTGGTCGGCAAGTCGTCGGTGGGATCTTGACGAAAGCGGCTCGGGTCTTGGGCTGCGTGAAGCTGGGGCATCCTCGGAAGCAACATGTCCACGAGTCTCTTCTTGCGCTCAGTCATCCTTCTCTGCAGCTCTGGGAGCAAGTGCTGGGCCTTCATGTGAGCCGAGGGCTCAGAGCTGTCAAAGGCATACTTTGGGTTCAGCTCATAGTTTGGAAGAGCGCACATTGGCAACTGATGTTCATCATCCCAGCGACGGATGGCGTCCCCCAGGCCGTAGATGTCCTCTTCTTCCTGATCAACGCGTCTCACCATTGTCTTCCAGGCACTGTCAAAGCTGTCGTGGAACGGTTCTCGCAAGGCATCTCGCTGGTGCCTATTGTAAACGCCACCGAGGACCACGTCAAGGGGCGAGAGGCATTCGGCCTTGGTCTCAGTTTTGGCGCCAAATTCAAGGAGAATCCTGATGGCTATCTTATCAAGCCAGAATGCTGCGTAGTGAAGCGGGGTGAATCCTTCAAAGTCAGCCTCGTCGGGGTCAGCCCCGTGTGTGAGCAGCCACCGGAGCAGCTCGTGGCGGTAGAAGTTCAGGTCCCCAACGCGGTGATCGAAGCGGTGGCTCAGGAGGGCGATGAGGGGACTGACACAAAAAGGCTCAATCAGACTGTTGATCTGGTCCTTGATGTCACATGCGTTCCACATTGCTTCCGGTATAGACGGGTCGTCAACGAGGGGCTGCATGAAAAAGAGCTGAAGCGGGGTGTATTTTGCGATGACTCTTGCGTGGCTTTTGTGCTGTATCATGTACCAGAAATCTCGGTCTATCTTGCCAATACGATGAGAGTTGCGTGTGACTTTGGCTCGGTTGGCAACCCAGTGCTCACGCTGAAGAGCCGCCTGGCCATGGCGGATGAAGAGATATTCAATGGCGCCCCTGATGGTTTGGCTGATCTTGGCCTTGTCCCCTATCACGGGGTTCTTGTGCAGACTTTCTGGAAGGAAGAGGTCGTGGAGTGGCGATGCCTGGAAGTATTCGCCAGTAAGTTCGTCCTTGTGGTCCTCAATGTTGTGATTTGTGCCCATGGCATTGGCACCGTTATCGAGGAGAATCTTGACGTGAGCAAGATTAAGCTGCCGGCAAGCGAGGTTTAATGCCGTCTGAGGAATTGTGCCCTGCAGAATTTGGCCGACAGAGTCACCGATATCAATCAGCGTGTTGCGCTCAGGGCCGCCGCCAGTGATCTCGTTGACATCGATTCCCTTGTTGATTAGTTCCTGTACAGCTGATCCACAGTTCTTTTGGCGAAGACACACGGCATGTAACGCGTTGAGACCGACTCTGCGAGGTGTCTGTACGGAAGCACCGACCTGTAGAAGCTTGCGAATCATTTGCGCAGAGACGGCATGATGGATGACGGGAATGTTCGGATCGTGGGAGGTTTGGCCTCCATGATCTACTTGCGCCCCAGACTGCATTAGGGTGTCTACTAAATCGACGTGATCCTGGGCAACGGCATGAGCGAACATTCTTGTGTCGGGGTTGGCGATGTACTGGTCTTGGGATTGAGGCCGTGCTTCTTGAAGTATCAAACGGAAAATTTCTACTGCGTTTTCGGGTGCCAGCAAAGCCAAATGAAGAGGTGACTTTACGCAAAAACGGTTGACGCTCATGGCATCACGGAGTTGCGTGGTGAAGCTTTCGACCAGGGGAGCCACTTGCCACCTCTGTTCCAACCCCTCGAGATCTCTGACATTAGCGCCGGCATTGAGGAGTAGCTGGACGCTCTTCAAGTGACCCATGTATGTCGCGGCCATGACGGGGGACAATGCAGCGTGACCGAAACCTGTTGGAGTGTAGTTTGGATCCGCACCCGGTTGCTTCAAGGCGTTACTCAGTAACGTCGCATATCCTCTCGAGGCAGCGAAGTGGATGGCCAACGGATTCTCGCTGGCAGCATCCCATCTGAGAGCGATGGATAGAATCCTTTCGCGAAAGTACCGGGAAACTGTGCTGGCCCGGAGCATGGACAGGGTAGGACATTCCTGCAGGCAGACTGTTACTTGCCTCACCGCATGATCGATGTTTTGCTCAGAATCGTCCTCGGCCAGAGACCCGTTCGCTTCATCTTGAGCCAACTGATTTTGAAACGAATCGCTCATGATTACAATTCCTAGTTCTTCGGCGATGCGCAGAAAAAGTTCGGGAGGTAATCTGACTTGGAAATCGCCCATCGCGCCATTGAGGCCCTGGACCCTTGTCATGATGTTGTGTGACATTGTGTGGGTTGGTCAAGTGCGTTCTAGATGATTTTGGAGAATCGAGTCCGAAATTCTGTTGTCGTTGATGCTGTTACCCGACGGTAAGATTGGGTAAAGGCAGAGCTTATATGGTTAGCTGTCCTCAGACACCATTCAACATGCTTGGAGACTTCAAAGAGCACTGTATAATGACAAGCGTATTGTGTTGGTCGATAATTGATCAAAGAACGCCTTGTCCGAGTTTCGACGGCGTGATTCATTTCTAGGCTGCGTGAACTGGCTCGTAGCTGACGATGGACTCGCACCGCAGCGGAGACCGACATGTTGCTTCTTACATCATATCGCGATTGATATCCGTATTTTATTTTCATTGTTTCCTTTCTCTTTATGTTCATATCAAAGAGTTACATGTATTTTTTACCACTTGGCGTCCTTGCTGGCGAGGAAGCCCTTGAGGATGCCGACAATCTTCTCGAGAGCGGCGAGGTAGACGCGGAGCTGGGAGGCGACCTTGTCCTGGTCGTCACCAAGCTTGGCGTAGAAGTCCTTGCGGTAGGGGCAGGCGCTCATGGCGGCGCTGAAGATGGGCTTGACGAGGAAGCTGTGGTGGGGCTTGAGGGTGGTGCTGTAGGCATTGCGGAAGGACTCGGAGAGCTCCTCGGACTCCTTGGCGACGTTCTGGCTGAGGGCGATGCAGGTGAACTCGAGGCCACTGCGAACAATGCCGTTAGCTTTCCGTCTTTCTCCTCTTGTCATGGGTTGCGTAGGGAGTCTTACCGAGTCAACCAGAGGAGACCCTCGGTGGCGACGTGCTTCTTGGTGGCCAGCTCGTTCTTGACAAGCTCCTGGAGGTTGGCGGACTCGCCGGGAGCGGCGAGCTGACGGTCACGGATCTTCTGTACGTCGGAAATAGGTAAGTCATTGTTTGTTTGGACTCGGAGGTATTGTCGGCTGTGGAGAGACTCGGAGGCAGGGAGACGACAGGGAGAGCGTCGTCAAAGAGGGGTGTTCCGTACCTTGATGTTGCCGCCCATGTCGCTCTTAACGGGGCCGAAAGCGACACCACCGAGGGCATCTGTAGAACAGCTCGTCAGAAAAAGGAAGCATTAAACGCGAGTTCATTGTTGGGCTTACCGAAGATGGTGGTCAGAGACTCGGCGGCATCGAGGAACTCGGAGGTAGCAATGGCATTCTCCTTGTCGGCGTCGACGGGTACGTCGACAAAGGACTTCTTGAAGGTGTCGAGGTAGGTGCCTCCGGGGGGGATCTGAGCAGTGGCCATTGTGTCTGTTTGATTGTCTGGATCTTGTTTGTTGGAAAGAAGGAAGTAAGAAAGAAAGAAGCAAGACGGAAGGGAGAGAGAGTGGAGGGAAGTTGTTGAGGTCAATGGAATCGGGAAAGTTCAAGCTGTCCCTTGAAACTGCACCGGCACCGGGAATCGAGGGGCGGTCAAGCAAGCCTGCGGAAGCCACGCACCACCACGACCAGCAGCAGCTCACCTCATAGCGGGGAGCGGGGACCTCAGGCACCCTGGACGATGGAGGTGCTGCCATGTCCAGGGCCTGGCGACCCCACTGGAGCAATGCAGCAATGCCACTGGACTGGCATCCGGTGTCTGTCTGGCAAGGTGTCTGGCTGGCTCACCTGTAGAGGACAGTGGGTGGACTCGCCTGGACTGCACTGCGCCGCTGGGGCCATTGGAGAAGGGCGCTAGCGATCGAACTGCAGCTGCTGCAGTGGGGCGAGGGGGCCAATAGTCGCTGTCCAGCGTCCCTGATACACCGTACAGTGCCAGCTAGATTACCCCTCATTCCTGCTCATCTGCGTAAAAGCCCGTTCCTAAGAAACAAAGCACTGTACATGGACGCATACGGCACGGTGCAGCGCGGGGTCGCGGAAAAAGGAGACTGCGGAGCTCCGGCCAGTCGGGCGGCTTCCCTCTGCCGTGCCGCCGGCCCAGATCAGGGTCTCCCCTCGCAGTCTCCAGTCCCGATCATGAACTCACCATCCTGTTCCTGAGATTCCCCTTGCGTGGCTTCGTCTGATTTACCATTCGTCTCTGAGAAGCTCGCGGGTCCTCGCTGCGAACGAACCTACGAACAATTGAACTCTGTTTACACCGCGGGACGAACCGCTACAGCTCCCACTTCGCTACCACCTCACATCATAGATCAACAACACTGACTTTCGAGACTCGATAAACGCGGTAATCTCATCGTTCACCATGGCGGTGGGGTCGACGCTCCCATCTGTGCCAGACACGGCGCAGATTAAATCCACAGAAACCGGGGGACGGGCACCGCGAAACATCGTCACCAGCATCAACTACTACGACGACCCTGGCGACGGATCCTCTCCGCCCCCAGTCGTCGTTGGGGGGTAAGACGCTTTTCGTCGTCTCCCCGAACTCTCTCAGTGGCCTCATGCATACACGTGTGCGGTACAGATAACTCATGTCTCGTCACCAGCCAGAAAGTCACAAATGAGCGGAAAATGATCCCTCACACCATGACCGTCACCGACGTCACCGGCGACGAGGACACCTTCACCCTCGACTCCCACGGCTTCCAGTACCTCCGCCACGCAAGTGTCGAGACGGACTTTACAGACGAGGAGCGCATCAAGAACGTCTACTACCCCGAGGCCGAGAAGCTCTACAAGGAAATGTAAGTCCATATTTTTTTCCACGTCTTCCCTTGCGAACCCTTCCTTCTAAGTGGACGGAACGGTGGGAGCGGTGTAAGGAACACCGGTGGGCCGCAATCAAGTCGCAATCAAGAGAAAATACCCCCATGCTCACCAGGGTGGCTCCTCGTCCGAACCATGCAGCACGGGTGCCAGCAGAGTCGTCATCTTCAACCACCAGATCCGCCGCGGGCCGGCCAACTGGCACTCTCTCGGCGAGCGCAACACGGAGCAACGCGGGCCGCTGCACAAGGCCCACGTCGACCAGTCCTACGACGGGGCCCTCATGATGGCCCGGCACCACCTCGGCGCCGAGGCCGACGAGCTGCTCGCGCCCGGCCGCCACCGCTTCCAGATCATCAACCTCTGGCGGCCCATCAAGCCCGTCCGCAAGGACCCGCTGGCCGTCGCCGACGGCAACTCGGTCGCCGAGGCGGACCTCGTCGCGGGCGCCATCATCTACCCCCGCCACCGCGCCGAGACGTGGACCATCAAGGTGAACCCGGCGCACCGGTGGTACTACAAGGACCAGCAGCGGCCGGACGAGCCGCTGCTCATCAAGTGTTTTGACTCGGACACGTCGGTGGTCAGGCGGGCGGCGCATTGTGCTTTTCGGGACCCGGAGATGGATGGGGAGGAGCACCGGCAGAGCATCGACATACGGGCGCTGGTGTTTCACTGAAGTTGCGTGTTGACCGGATTACATGACTATGGCAATGGAGTGAACAGAGAGCGACTTAGACCTGTCTTACCTTTTTACCGTTGAAGCAAACGGATGACAACGGTATTTCCTGTGAGACGCTGGCGGAAAGGAGGCGTCCACGTGGGAAAGAATACACGATTTCAAGACACCCCTGTTTGACCAACAAGTGGAACGGGCTACAACGGCTGTGATCGATCTGCCCGTGATGATGTTCAACTAGGGTGTTTGCGCTAACCGGGCAGGTCTCAGACCTCGCGTTCCCCAGGTTCAGAGAGTTTGACTCTGCGTCGGAAGCTACGAGTGCCCGCCTGAGATGACAGGAGCTTGGCGAGAGCCTCATCCTAACGAAGCTATGATTTATCGCAGGCTAGGCCACCTTGAAGCAAAATTCAAGCAATCGAGGCGTATCCTGTGTCGGACGTGATCAAGCGGCCTGATTCCTCGCTGATAAATCCCCATCATCCAATCGATTGCCCTTTGCGACAGCGACAACGCATCTGCCGAGTTGAAGCCAGCACCCCATCCGAGCGTGCATGGATAGCCTCCCCAACTTGAGCCGCTGCTGGATAAGCTTGTATTTCGGCAAATTTTGCCTCGTTAAAAAATAGAGCCTTGCCATCCAGAATGCCGGTGACTTCACAAGCCAGGATGGCAAGGGCAATGGTGTCGCCGAGGCCAGTTCGTTTGGTGACGTGACGTCAGAGAGCCTCGTCAACCAAGTTCGGAGAGGCTCCGTCGTGCTACCTCTCCTTCAGGCAATTGAGATGGCACCATCGCTTGCCATGCTGTACGATGACTAGGACAAGCCGGTACTCGGCACCTGCACATTCTTCTTGCCCTCTTTCGTTTCTTGGGAAATGCTTGGAAGGACCGGTGGAAGCTGCACATGTCGGTACACAGCAGCTGGTCCTTTCCTGGCCTGCCTTGGGGAAGGGGAGGTTGGCTCCTCGGCTCAGCTCAGCTCGGGTCACTGCCTTATCGATACGTCGAATTACCCCGCTTATTCTGTCTCGTCAGCCAACCGGTGTCTGCCGTTGGCAAATGACGTCAAGACGAAAATAGAGCAGCAGCCCACCTGCCTTCCAACTCTGCCACCAGTGACGGCGTTGCTCTGACCAATTCCAATTTGGGTTCGGCTGCTCTTCCCTGCCACCGGCGCATCGAGCGCGGGGCTCATGGGTTTTTTACGTTAATTTTGTTTGACAGCTGTTCCGATATGTTGTTTATCTGTTCGGTTCAGTGCGAATGCGGCAGGTCCAATGACTTTGGGCTAATGTCTGGCCGAAGCTAGAGTGCCACGAACAACTGGAGCACGCGAGCCCTTGCTGGGCTGAGAAACGCTGCAAATGCACGACGAAAAGCCCCGCCGCTGCTGTCACCCGTCACACTCACCCCTCCTTCAGCTGCGAACTGTCGGCAAACTGCGAGCTGCAGAGTCTGCGCTGTGCTGAACTGTCCAAATTCCTCTTGGAGTCTGAGTCTATTCTCTCAGCAGAATGCCCAGCCACCATTTGCCATCGCCAATGGCCCTGGAAGAGGCGCAAGACGCGCGGCTTCGCATCCCGCCGGGGCAATCCGTACCACCCCTCGGGATCCTGCCCTACCGCACTCTGCCCTTTTGCCCTCCCATTCTTGGCCCGATGGAGGGTGAGCTTCCAGGTTTGTGGCCCAGGTGGGAGCCTCTTGGTTGGCGGTGTTCCTGAGCACAGCGTGGCATCGAGGCAAGGGGCCAAGACCACCACCACCTTGGTCGAATCTTGCATCGGATCACCGCGGCTCTGTTCGGCTGTTCGGCCTGCTTCATATCGACAGAGAGGCAAGCAGGCAATCAATTCTTCCTCGCAACATGACAAGAATCGACCCAGCGGATCGTCAGATGCCCCGCCTCTAGCTCGTCAAATGGCACTCTAGCCTTGTCGCCAGCGTCGCCCTGTCTCACCACCAAAACCGTCCCGGTCCCAGCCCAGTTGGTGTCCCAGCGCCGCCCACACTTTTAGCCCTCCTCCGTGCCCTTCCAAAGTGGAATCCTGCTTTTCTTCCTTGCCTTGCTGCAGTCCACTCCTCCTGCTTCCGGCCGAGCTATCTGACCTCACTCCCGCCCACCTGGACTGGACTCTCCGCCGTCCCCGTATGACATAGCCCTTTGGTTTCAAGCTTTCCCATAAGCTTTTGTCGCGCGCCCTCCTCCATTCCCTCTTCCGTCTTCCCGTCTTGTCTACACTTCTCCCCATCTCAAGCCTCACCCAAGCTCCAGCCCAAGCTTGCCGTTATCCCGTGTTGGCTGGAATGCAACGGCTTGCCCACTCCACCGCCCCTCGCTATACCCCGCGAACCCTGTGATACCCCTCCATACCATTACGAATTCATGATCTAGACACTAGCCAACGCCCATTGATACCCGTTTCCCGCAGTTCCGCCCGTCGCCAAGATGTTCACCACCGACCACAAGGACGAGAACCCTGAAAATGAGAGCTTCTTCCACAAGCTGAAGAAGCCCTTCCGCGAGCTCGAGGAGAAGCTCGAGGGGACCCACCTCCACGACGCCAAAGTCCACCTAACCCACAAGAAGCACCAAATCGGCAAGTTTGCCAACCTCGTAAGCTTCCATCCCCGTTTCGGCCTGCTCAATTCGCAAGCGCCAGACACGAAATTAACCCGTCCGCGCACCAGTTCAACGCGAACCACCGCCACGACGAGGAGCACGAAAAGGCGACCGACGACAAGCGAGCCAAGATCGCCGAGGAGCACCGCTTCAAGTCCTTCTTCCCCGAGCGCGACGGCAACCTCATCAAGTGGTATGTCGACGGCCGCAATTACTTCTGGGCCGTCTCCGAGGCCCTCGAGCAGGCCAAGGAGACCATCTACATTGCCGACTGGTGGCTGTCGCCCGAGCTGTTCCTCCGCCGCCCGCCGCACTACAACCAGGAATGGAGACTGGACAAGGTCCTGAAGCGCCGCGCCGAGGCGGGAGTCAAGATCTTCATCATCGTTTACCGTGAGGTTGAGGCTGCACTGACATGCAACTCGGCGCACACCAAGCACGCCCTGCAGGCCCTCTGTCCCGAGGGTACCCCTGGCTATGGAAACATTAGAATCATGCGCCACCCTGACCACAACGTCTTTGAGAACGCCGCCGACATGACCTTTTACTGGGCCCATCACGAGAAGTTCATCGTCATTGACTATGCGATGGCCTTCATTGGAGGCCTCGATCTCTGCTTCGGTCGCTGGGATACTAACGATCATCCGCTTGCCGACGTGCACCCCGAAGGTGTGCAGAATGAGGTCTGGCCTGGCCAGGACTTCAACAACAACAGAATTATGGACTTCCAGAATGTGCAGGACTGGAAGCAGAATGAGCTGAGCAAGGCGCAGTACGGACGCATGCCGTGGCACGACGTCTCAATGGGTGTCGTTGGACCCTGCGTCTACGATATCGCCGAGCACTTCGTCCTGCGCTGGAACTTTGTGAAGCGTGACAAGTACAAGCGCGACGACCGATTCGACTGGATCCAGCTTCAGAACCGGCTGAATGAGGATGAGGATCTTGTGGGAGTGCAGAGGCCTAAGCACCCGGTGGGCGACTACGTCACTCACCCTCTCAGCGACCTTGGCTCAAAGAACTTGGAAAACCGTGGTACCATGCATGCCCAGGTTGTCCGCTCGAGCGCCGACTGGTCCAGTGGTATCTTGACGGATCACTCCATCCAGAACGCCTACTCTGAGATCATCCGCAAGGCCGAGCACTTTGTCTACATTGAGAACCAGTTCTTCATCACCGCCACTGGAGACCAGCAATCGCCCATCCACAACACCATCGGCCGCGCCATTGTCGATGCAGTCGTCCGAGCTGGCAAGGAGAACCGCAAGTTCCGCGTCATCATTCTCATCCCTGCCATCCCCGGTTTCGCTGGTGATCTCCGTGACGATGCTGCTACCGGTACCCGCGCCATCATGGACTACCAATTCAAGTCAATTTGCCGTGGGGAGCACTCCATCTTTGAGCAGTGCCGAGCCCAAGGTGTCGACCCGAGGAACCACATTTTCTTCTTCAACCTGCGCTCGTACGACCGGCTGAGCAGAACCTCGGCTGTCGAGAAGAGAGAGAAGGACACTGGCGTTAAGTATCTGGAGGTCCAGCGCGCGCAGGCCGAGGAGGTCATGGGTGCTGGTATCCACGGAACCAAGGACCCTGTCGCGGGGGAACGCGACACGCATATGGGTTCCGTGAAGGATCAGTCTGGAAACGGCCGCCCTCAAGCGGCCAAGGACGCGCTGGATGCTAAGAAGAAGTTCGAGGCAAGCTTGGGCGAGAACGGACACAAGACCGTTTACTCAGTTGCGCACCACGCCATGGCCAACTCGGGCTCGATTGAGGAAGAAATCTGGGACGACGAGGACCCCGAGACTGAGATCCGCAACTGGATCCAGGAAGAACTCTACATCCACTCCAAGTTGCTCATTGCCGATGACCGTATCGTGGTGTGCGGTTCCAGCAATCTGAACGACCGCAGTCAGGTCGGCCACCACGACAGCGAGCTGAGTATCGTCATGGAGGATACCAAGCATGTGACCAGCACGATGAATGGACAGCCGTATGAAGCAGGATGGCACGCGACTTCCCTGCGACGATACCTCTGGCGCGAGCACCTCGGTCTCCTCCCCTCCCAGGAGTTGGACGGCAGCAAAGACATCAACGCACGGCCTCCCGGCGAGGACTCACCCAACGACCCATGGGACCGCAACGACAGCTGGAAGTTTACCGAGGATCCCCTCAGCGACGAGTTGTGGGACATGTGGACGACGAGAGCGACCAAAAACACCGAGATGTTCAGGCACCTGTTCCACGCTGACCCCGATGACCACAGTAAGTTCACAGAACCCATTGTTGTTCAGGCAAATCTAACTCGGTCACAGTCAAAACTTTTGAGGACTACGACAGATATCTGCCTCCCAAGGGACTCAAGTCGGGCCACATTTTCGACCAGTTCATGCCTGCCGCCGATGCGCGAAAGAAAATTGACCAAATCAAGGGTCACCTTGTGTGGTTCCCGCTCGACTTCCTGCGAGACGCCGAGATGGCTGAGAAGGGTCTGCAAGTCAACCAGTTCACAGAGAGTGTGTACACATAAAAGTCTCGGCTTTACACAGGTACAGATTTGGGAGGAAAGAGAGGGATACAATATTACTACGACTTATGGCTTAATGTATAAATATGGGCGTCGGTTGACGCCTCGGCTGGTTCTTTGGAGCCGGCAATGCAAACGAATTTCTTCTTCAAGACCTGTCCTCAATTTTGGAAGACCAACTGGTGCTTCTCAACATGAACGACCTTTGCCACCCCATCAAGACCCTCCACCATCCGAGCGATCCTCTCATAATTAGAGTATAATCGGCCCATCTCAGTACCAGCTTTACATCCCCATCGGTAGAAGATGTACAGGTTGAAGTCCACAACAGCCAACCCGTCACCAACAGCAAACTTCCTCCCCGCCAACCTCTTATCAATCCTCGCATAGCACTCATCAATAATTTTCTGCCCCCTCGCAACAATCTCGAACTTCGCCTCCTCCCCTTTGACGAACCTCTCAGGCCGCAGTACACCAGCGTAACCCAAGCTATGCAGCGTCCCCGACAGCCAGCACACCCACTCGTACGCCTTGGCCCGCTGCACCGCCGTCCTGCCGAAGAGATTCTGGTCTGGGACGAGGGAGGCGATGTAGGTCAGCACGGCGGGCATCTCTGTGATGACCGTTTTGTCAACGCCGCCGTCGGGCATCTCTGTGACGTTGTCGGTGACGACGAGACACGGGACGTAGCCCGTCGGGTTGATGCGGCGGTACTCTTCATGGGTCAGCGAGCCGTCGGCGGCTCGGTAGCGGCCCCCGATGCCGTCGGTGCCGTCTGGCGTGGGCTCCATCTCGACTGCATTAAAGGGGATGGCGAAGTGGGCGAGGATGCTGTGCGGGACGAGGGAGCAGGCGCCGTTGGTGCGGTAGAGGGTGATTTTGGGGCTGGGCATTTTGGCGGTGACTTTAACTTCGACTTTGGATTGGTAAGGGCACTTCGATGAGCTGTGATCTGGTATTTAACATAGCCATATATCTCATATCGTTGCAACTTCTGGGCTCTTTAAATACACACTAATACCATACCAACCGTCGCCTGCATATCGCGCCCTTCACAAATCAGATTGTGATAAGAGATGATTTGTTGTTGAATAAGCTGGACGCAAATAAGATCCGTCGTGTCTTTGTACTACAAAACCCAAAGAGATGACAAAATATGCAAGACGGAAAAAGGGTCCGACCCGGAAGGATCGCAAACTATTTTAGTTCCAGGCTTACTTACAACGAAGCCGACCCCTTCACCGAACGCTCACCGAGATCCTTACCAGCATTCTTCGGTGTATGCGGGGTAGCGGGGAAGCCCACACCGATCCCACACTGCACAGTGCCACTTTAGCCGCAACTGAGTGGAGGAGTCAACAGAACCCCTCCATTGACTCACTTTTTTGGGTAAATTTGGCCATAATTCGACCACGCCGCACCCTCCACCCTCCACCCTCCGCCCCCGACGACCACGAATCCTCGATTCCGAACGTTCACGAAGCGATTGGGCACTACTGCAGAAACAACAATGGCCTCCGCACCCGAAGCGCCGACCGCCGCGGTCCCCGTCGAGGCCGTGGAGCCTGCCGCCGCCAGCACCGGCGGACAGAAGGTCGATCCTTGGAACGTGTCTGGCGAGGTGGGCGAGGATGGAAAGGTCAAGGCGATTGATTACAAGGTATGCAATAACGCTGGAGGGAGTCTGCCGATTGGGCGTTGTGTGCTGTTGTCGCGCCCCGCGGGGGAGTCGTTCAACTGTCTGCTGTGTGCAATGCTTGAAGCCAGCCAATTAACAAGGGGCCACGCGACAGAAAATCGTCGACGAGTTCGGCACGAAACTGATCGACGACGCCCTCCTCGAGCGCTTCGAGCGCGTCACCGGACACAAGCCGCACCACTTCCTGCGCCGGCAGATTGTCTTCTCCCACCGCGACCTCGACCTCATCCTCGACCGCTACGAGAAGAAGGAGCCGTTCTTTATCTACACTGGTGCGTTTGGAATTTGGGGGAGGCTATGACGGCAAATATGGGGAGGGTTTATTTGCTGACGAGGCGGTAGGCCGTGGACCGAGTTCCGACAGCATGCACATTGGACACGTTATCCCCTTCCAGTTGACGAAGTGGTTGTCGGATGTTCTTGATGCGCCGCTGGTGGTATGTTTTTCTCCGGTTCCTGAGGACTGGGATTGGTTACTGACGTTAGGCAGATTATGATGACTGATGGTATGAAGCCCAATGGCTCGCGAGGGAAGTGGTCTAACTGAATGCGCAGACGAAAAGTTCCTGTTCTCTGAGAAGAGGACAGTCGAGGAGGTTATGCACTACACGAGAGAGAACGCCAAGGACATGTGAGACGAGAAGCTCCCTTCTCCCAGGACGAACACTAACACCAACAGCATCGCCATCGGCTTCAATCCCGAGCGCACCTTCATCTTCTCCGACTACGACTACATGGGCGGCGCCTTCTACAAGAACATCACCCGCGTCGCCAAGCGCATCACCGTCAACACCGCAAAGGCCGTCTTCGGCTTCGACGACTCCTCCAACATCGGCAAGGTCCACTTCGCCTCCATCCAGGCCTCCTCCTCCTTCGCCAACTCCTTCCCACACATCTTCGGCGACGACGAGGCCCGCACCACCCAGATCCCCTGCCTGATCCCCTGCGCCATCGACCAGGATCCCTACTTCCGCGTCACCAGAGACTGCGCCGCCGGCCTGCGCTACGCCAAGCCCTCGCTCGTGCACTCGCGCTTCCTCGACGCCCTGCAGGGCCCCGGGTCCAAGATGTCCGCGTCGATCGAGAGCAGCGCCATCTTCATGAAGGACACGCCCAAGCAGATCCAGAACAAGATGAACAAGTACGCCTTCAGCGGTGGCAAGGTCACGGCTGAGGAGCAGCGTGCCGAGGGCGCTGACCCCGATGGTTTGTCTCACCTCCCCCCTTCTTCAGTCGTGTGTCTAACAGAAACCGCAGTCGACGTCTCCTACCAATACCTCCGCTTCTTCCTCGAAGACGACGCCGAGCTCGCCCAGATCCGCGAGGACTACCGCACCGGCAAGATGCTCACGGGCGAGATCAAGAAGCGCTGCGCCGAGGAGCTGGCCAAGTACTGCACCGCCTTCCAGGAGCGCCGCGCCAAGGTCAACGAGGACACGGTCGACCTCTTCATGGCGCGGCGCCCGCTGGTCTGGGCCGGGGCTGAGAGCCTCAAGAGCCTGCCCGTCCGCCCTGCAGAAGGTGCTGGTGCGCCCGCGGAAGGCGGCGACGGCAAGATGACCAAGAACCAGCTCAAGAAGCTCGAGAAGCAGAAGCAGATTGAGGAGAAGAAGGCGAAGAAGGCGCAGGAGAAGGAGGCTGCCAAGGCGACTGCTGAGGGGGCGTAGAGGGGAGAGATGAAAAGGTTAGAAGGTGCAAAATATACCCAACAAGATTTGAGTTCTTGCGAGTTTGGTTCTTGAACTGTGATTTTGAGCTTGCAGCTCTTTGCGATGAAGCTATCACTGACGTCAGACGGTACATCTTGACACTCGAAGGATCACGTACCCAGTCGTTTGGAAGCGTCCTCCTGTGCCAGTCACAACGGCTGCAATGTCAACGCAAAATCGCCGACGTCTTTCAGCATAGGCGTTAAGATTCGCCCGTCGGCGTTTAGCCATCTCACCCCGGATCGCCGATGGACGTCCGTCACAGTGTAAGTCGTGTATGACAATGCATGAGAGCAGTGAGTTGCTGTAAGACAAGATACTTTCCCTGCCTGGATCCGGTTACAACTGCTCTATATAAATATTGCCTTTACCATATGTAGTCTTCGATCTTCGCAGCGTCCATCTTACACCACCACATCAAAGCACCACAGCAATGTCTCTCAAAGGCAAAGTAGCAATCGTCACCGGCGCCTCCCGCGGTCTCGGAGCCGGCATGGCTCTCGAACTAGCCCATAAAGGCGCATCTGTAAGCTTCCTCCCCTCCACCCCCTTCCCTCGCCCTCGCTCACAAAACTCATAGGTAATGCTCCTCTACACCTCCGACTCCAGCACCCCTTTGGTTTTGGCCCTCCTCGCCCAAATCGCATCCCTCCCACACTCTTCCCCCGCCACATCCTGTCAAACAGATCTCTCCCTCCCCTCCGCCCAGTCCGCCGTCCTCGCAGCCCTCGCCGCCTGGCCCGCAGCCTCGGGCAAACTCGACATCCTAGTCAACAACGCCGGCACCGAACTCAACGCCCCCCTCGGCTCCATCACGCCGTCCGACTTCGCCG
The DNA here is from genome assembly GCA_026319125.1 of Colletotrichum noveboracense. NCBI lineage: Eukaryota > Fungi > Ascomycota > Sordariomycetes > Glomerellales > Glomerellaceae > Colletotrichum > Colletotrichum noveboracense. Next base: position 14,624 of record JANUHK010000358.1, on the reverse strand, counting down.
CTGTCTACGACCTCAACGTCCGCGCGCCCCTCCTGCTAACCCAAGCCCTCCTCCCGCACCTCAACCCGCGCGCGCGCATCATCAACATCTCCTCCGTCGGCGCGAGGGCCGGGTTTGCGGGGCTGGGGCTGTACTGCTCGTCGAAGGCGGCGCTGGAGGGGCTGACGCGGTGCTGGGCGCGGGAGTTAGGGGGCAACGGCACGACGGTGAATTGTGTAGCGCCTGGGCCGGTGCAGAGCGATATGCTGGAGAATATTCCCGAGGGAGATTGTGGAGATGCAGATGGCGCAGACGCCGGTGGAGGGCAGGGTGGGCAGCGTGGAGGAGGTGGCGAGGATCGTGGGATGGTTGGCGGGCGAGGAGGCGGCGTGGGTTAGTGGGCAGGTTGTGAGCGCTAGTGGGGGGTGGGCGATGTATTGAGATGTTTGGGTTTGGCAGTGGGGATTGGGAGGTCATGAAGTTGACTGTTATCTGTATTGGGGATTAACATGAGAGATCTCGTTGGATGGGACTGGAGAAACACCCGGCGTTGGTCTGGAGCCAGGGATAGAAGGCATGGATATGCTACAGGACCGAGGAGAAAAGGGTCTGAGGTCGAGTTTCCTCATCACTCGGCGCCAAAGACAAGCATAAGCTGCCGATCTGACCTGACGCAACAAGAGTTATGCTTCAAAAGTGGCGGCAGGGGAAACTTATTTACTCTCATATCAGATGCGGCGTCTTTCTTTCAGTTTCTTTCTCCAAGAAAGCAAATTACAACTGGAATCTCAGCGTCTTTTCAAACAGGAACGCCATTTGATCAATATTGCTAGACAAAAGGTTGCAGGAATACAAATAACCACATCTAATAAGTTGCCAGAGACGAAAATGACAAAGAAAGAAGATATTGCTCGACGTGCCATGAACATGCAGTCGCACATTGCTGTGCAGGAGCACTTGAATATGGCTCATTGCGGCCTTGTGCAGGTGCACTACCGTGAGAGTATGATCCTTTGCGTCTAGTATGCATTGCCGCTGAGATAACATTCTGCTAATGAAGTTATATCAGAGTTTGATTAATAAAAATATAACGGGCTGAGAATGTCAGAATAGAGCTGGAAAAGGTGGCTGACTGTATTGAGTCAGATCACACGGAAGGTTGCAAAAGCTACAGCATCTAAGGATGTCCATTTCTCCAGAACGTTGGACGTAGAAGTCGTACTGATGATACCTATCTTAGCCAGAAAGCGAACCAAAGCAACCCTGAAACGCATAGATGGGCGCTTGCAATTCCTTTTCTGCTGGTGGGAGCTCATGTCTATTAAACGATACAGTTTCGTATCGTATGAGTGAGACAGCCAGGCAAATCGCAACATTGCTTCCCGCCTGTCGATAATGCTGTGAGACACCGAGAATCGTTGATCGCGTGTCTAAAGCTTGTGGGAAGACTGCTGGGAATAATTATCATAACCTGCAAACGTTGTTAGTGTCGGCGTATACCATTTTCGTTCGTTTATTTCTCTAGTGATGACCTTTGGGACTGCTTTGATATCTTGGGGTCATCTAATGCGTTCAAAAGAGCAACCAAGAAGATTAAGCCAGTTACTTAAAACACTATGATAAGGTGGTGTCAGATGTCCATTCGCAGTCTTTCCGGCCAATATTGTCAGCCTCAATCACACTATCCAGGATGTGTGTTTTACGCGGTGTTAAATAGAGCCGGACTTGATTGCATTACTTTTCTGCCATAAGACAGGCGAATAAACTCTGTACATAGAAACAGGAAACGATTCGCTGATGGCAGGCGCGAGCCTCGGTCTTCTTTTACTTTTCCATGCAACTGTTTGGATCCTTAGCAATAGCAATGCCTTCGATGGTCTAACCCTCCTCGTTCGACCCGCTTTCTGCTGTTCAACCTGTCTGTTTTCACTGTCTCGCTTGTATTCTGAAGGCGCACACAGTCGTCCAATTCCACTGACCGCGCAAAGCTGTTAATGTTATGATATTACAGAGAGCAGTATTAGGCGAGACACCAGGCAAAGGGTGTGGCTTTGCTAACGCCTTAACTCTCGCAATCATGAGTATTTTGTGTAAGCACGCAACTGCTAGCGGGGAAAGCCACGTCGAATAAAGCATATATTTAAAAGTATATGACGTATTACAGACTAATATAATGTAACAGGGGAAACTACGGACGGCCAGAATGGCTTTCGTTTCATGTCAAGCGAAATAAATGGACATTAGAATAAGGAAAACGAGGTCAAATCCCATGAAAAGAAAGGTCTGGTAGCAAAAGCTGTCGAGGCGTAGAACGACATTCCTTGGGACCAATCCTGACCTGAAGTCTACCAGTCGTCACGTCAAATTTTATGCTCGTCACGATTACCTTGTTGAGTGGATTGAGCAATCATGCCGTAACCAGAGTCGCGTATAAGTAAGACGCAAAGTTTAGGCATTATCTGTGCACAACAGAGCACGAATGATGGTATTTTCGTGTGCCTCATCACCTGCTAGATGAATGATTGTCTTCGCAAGAATCGCAGGATGATAGATTTCAGATTTCTGTTTTACTTTCCTCGGTATTTGGTTTTGAGAACGCCTTCCGTCAACGTGTCCGAAGTATTACTTTGAAACTGGCGTGAGTATTGAGGACAGGAGATGACGAGAATGATTATTTCCATGTTCGAGGCAAGTCTTTTGGATGTTCATGAATGCGTTCCGCAACCAACGCAATGAGAATTGGACGACCCGATCATTAGAGGTTAGGAATCATACTTGATACAGTAAGGCGATCAGTGTTCCGAGGGAGATTACAGTTATTACAGCTGACGTATGTTGAGAAAGCTTGCACTCCAGCTCTTGGAACTTGTTACAGCCCTACAACTCGACATCTTCTCGATAAAGAACCAGTCCAGGCGGTTTCCGTTAAGGGGTTTCAAGTACACGAACATCCATATTTACTATGTCGTCCCCTTTTCGACTTATTACAACAAATCAGAGCAAGAACGCGATTTGGAGTTTAGGCTCAATGGAATGATGAATTTTATTTACCTCTATTATTGACAAAGAATGATTGAAATTAGGCATTTCATGAGTGAATAACAGTCAGTTACAGATACGCCATTGTTATTTGAAAGGTATCATCAAGTAACACTCGGGGGGGAGGGAGCGATAAATAAAGATGAGGACATATCCAGATACTCATTCGTGGCTCCACGTGGAGAAGACCTGTCTTTAACGGCATGAAGCTGGAGTCATCCGAGCGACAAGATCGACAATCGCGTCATAAGGGCTTTCCTCTCCTTGAATACAATAATATTTATCTGCCGTATGAGAGGTATCTGTTCCATCACGTGGCGCCGGCATAAAACTTGGTCGATCATCACAATCCAATGCGAAAGGGTTACATTGCTGTAACCGTTTTCGGTGTTAATAATGCAGCGACGACTTCATCGTCATTAGTTCGTCTCAGAACTACAGTCTCAAGAGGAACATTAGTCGCATGAGTTGCCCAGCCCAGCTGCCAACTGTTCTTAGACTTGGAGTCCATCATCTTCCGTGTCTTTATTTAATCTTCCGAGTATTCAAGCAGAGTTACGTGTCGAAGTATGATTTCCCGTGCAGCCAAGCTCAAGTGTCGCCCGAGGTGATGGCAAACCTAAGCCACTTGATACCTGACGGATATTCCGAAACAATGTCCGTTCGACAAATTCAGAACCCGACAAAACATTTGCGCATAGAAGAAACTGCACCGCACCTTGAAGGCCTTGTTTTATAGTCAGAACGCCAAGCTTGCGTGGGAAACCCTGTAGTAACAAGACAGCCATGTTTGGGAATGAAAGGCCTCAGGACGGATTCATCACTATATACTATGGCTGTTGGGGCAGTTCATTTGAATAACATACAGAAAGAGACAGACAAGGTCGTCTGCGAAACATTCATGTGATCTCAGAAGAGAGTGCCATGAAACCGATATTAAGGTGTTTTCAAGTGAACGAAGAGAGGAGCATTGTTACGGAATCGAACTATTCACCACGATACATTGTCTTGGTCCAAACCAAAAACGAACGGCCGCCCATATTGACTTATACAGTCCTCGAGACGAGCAATCGAACTGAAACCTAGGGTATGGTCGGTGCCTTCAAGGAAGCACACCACTAAGACGAGCGCATCTTTGAGGCACGGAAAGTATAGTCGGATTGTGTATGAAGGGGGGGCTGTCGTTAGATTCGAACGGGCTTCTTCGCAGACCAATCATCCAGCTTTCGCTGCGGGACGTGTTTATCATGTGTAATCATCATTGGCGGATGTTTGCCCTTGCCACACTTTCAAGATCAATGCTTGCGAGTTGTTGGAAGATGCTGGCTTCCCCTTGCTGTCTCTATCCACCCTTTCCGAGGTATCCATGGCGTAATAATGCCGCACCGTACAGGCACCGAGCGCTGGCGCCTGTCAGGTCAACGACGGAAGAACCAGTAGTTGCTCCATATTGGCAGACTGGAGAAATCATCGCAGTCTCCTGGATGAGATCATTGGCAAAGCAGCTGTCAGGATCGCTCCGTGTCGGCCGATGTAAATACCTTGGCTCCCTGGACCATGTACTGTTGTACGAGCCCGCTCACGGAAGCCCTCCTAAATCTCCCTGGTGTTCATGCCAAGAGATTCCGGATCTACGATTACAGCTACACCTACTCTATTTGTGCGTTACCTGTGAACACAAGGCTGTAATATGTTACATATCGTCCAATACTGTATCAGATGCGGTCTCTCGACATCTCAGAGCGGGTAAATATTATTCTAGATAAAGGGAGTATTCGGGACAGCCACATCGGCGCCCTGGCGTTACCTTCGACACCCCACCAACACCTATGCAAGGGCTCATTTGCCCTGGTTGAAATTCATGCTGTAGCCGCCAGTAGCCTCGTCCTTGACCATTTGAAAGTTGTCGGTGCTGAGCCCAAACGGCTTGAGAATGCCGTTACCCAACTACATCCCGGTTAGCCTCGTTCACAACCCAGAGTCATCAACACTTACGTCCTTGAGCTTCCCCCACATCTCCGCCGTCTCCTTCTCCTGTGCAGCTTTCGTCCTCGGCGGCAACACCCTCAGCTGCGTCTGCACAATCTTCCGATCCGCGGGCGCCAGATTTGTCATCTTGGAAAGCGCCTTGTAATCCTCCTCAGCGCCCGCCAGGTTCTGCCACCCGCCCTCCTCGCTGTGTGCCCGCGCTCTCCTCATCAGCGCCTTGGCCCGGATCCGCAGCACATCCTCCTGGCGCTTCTTCCTCGCCGCCTCCTCGGGGTCGTCGGACCCCACCGGCGCAGGGGCGGCCTTGCTCGCGCCGGAACTGACAATCTCCTCCTCAACGTCCTCCTCCTCGGCGCGTTCCTTCTCGCGGCGCTCCTTCTCGCGGCGCTCCTGCTCGAGGGCGGCTTCCCTCTCGATCCTGTCGAGGCCGTCGAGAGCGGCGGTGGCGCTGGAGATGGCGTCCTTCCACTGCTCGAGCTTGAGGTGGCAGGCGGAGATGTTGGAGCGCAGGACGGCGAGGTCGTAGTCGAGGTAGTTGGGGCAGACGGCGACGGCCTCGTCGTACTTGTTGATGGCGGCCTCGTATTTTGAGGAGGCGAAGAGGGCGTTGGCTTCCGCCTTGTTTGCGTTGGCCTCGGTGAGGAGGGACTTGGGGGTATTAGCTGAGATGTTCACGAGGTTGGATGTGTGTGAGAAGCTTACCGCTTCTTCTTCAGGTGAGAACTTCTCAATCTTTTCCTGTTCGTCCTCCTTTTCGACCGTCCTGCCCTTGTCCTGGGCCTTGGCCTCAGCTTCCTTCGGCGGCATCCTGGAGTATTATCACCCGTGTGGCTGGCTCTTGAGGGTGAAAATGCTGCGTGAGCTATGAGGTCGGGTTTTAGGCGGAGTCCAGCGACAGAAAGAAGACGGTGGAAATGTCGTCACTGTCTCGCCGGATCTCCACGTGGAATGGGGCGTTGGACGTTGGAACCAGTGGGGGGCACACTGAGGCTGTTCACATGTTTTGGGGCGTAATCAGCCACTAAAATCGACCCCTCTGTCAGCGGCCCTTCTGGAATCTCAGCAGCTCAGCCTTTGGAGGGAGGGGCGCCGTACCCGCTGTCTCGCGGCATCTTTCAGCGAATGAAGTCGCCAGATGGTGGCAGGTGGACAGTGTGCGCCGGCGCAAAGACTGTGTCTCTCATGAGAAATCAATAATAGTGCTGTCTTTTTGCAGTTTTTTTTCAATTTCAACATGTTGAACACAATTGACTCTATTTTTGAGTTTTTATAAGAATGATGCAGGGAGATCATAAATAAATATCTCCAAATAATCAAAGTAAGAGCAAAGTGACACAGCGCAGTTGCTTGATCTGCATCCATCTGCCCCACTTTGGTCCCTTTGGCGATTCATTATTTTTTTTTGGGAAGAGCTGGGTGGGCTGGATCCAATTGACCCCTCCATCCTCCATTGTCGGTGCCTTCCGTCCCCGTCTTCACCCCACTGTTCCTTCCTGCAGGCCCTGGACCTGACCTGCACCCGCACCTGCCTTTGTGACTCTCCATTGTTCCCTGGTGCCTGCCTTCCTCAATTCACCGTTGCGCCCTTTCCCTGAGAAAGAACCAAACAAACGGCCTTTTCAGTTTAGTTTTTTTTATCCAGCCTCACCTCACCTTCTTCCACTACAAAAACCCCCACCTCCAACCCAAACCCACCACAACTTCTTCCTGCTCCTACCCCTCCATCACCAACAACTTCCTTTCGCGCGACAACAATCCGCCTTCCATCTTCCACCTCGCGCAACCCAATTGCACCTCCTCCACCTCTTCTCTGTACCTTCACATACCTTCACATTCACAAAAGCCTTCCTCAACCGTCACAATGGCTCCCCGCACTGAGTAAGTCCCATCTCCTTCCTGCGCGCGCTCCTCCCCTGCTCATCCTTTGCGATTCGCGATAATGGCAATGGCTGACGTCTTGTTCCCCTCCAGCTTCCCTCCCATCCGGGCCTGCCTCTTCGACATGGACGGCCTCCTCCTCGACACCGAGGACCTCTACACGGCCTGCATCAACATCATCCTCGAGCAGCAGGGCCGCCCCCTCCTCCCCTGGTCCATCAAGGCCAAGCTCCAGGGCCGCCCCGGCCCCGACGCCACCCGCCTCTTCCACGAGTGGGCTCAGCTCTCCATCTCCGAGCAGGAGTACCACCAGCAGCTCTCCGGCCTCCAGCGCCAGATCTTCCCCACCACCAAGCCCCTCCCCGGCGTCCCGGCCCTGCTCGCCAACCTCGGCCGCACCCGCTACTGGGACCTCAAGCCCGCCTCCGCCTCCAACGGCAACGGTAACGGCGCCGACAAGGAGAACCCCCACCGCGTCCACATCGCCCTCGCCACCTCCTCCCACCTCGCCAACTTCAAGCTCAAGTCCGACCACCTCACCGAGCTCTTCTCCATCTTCCCCTCCCACCGCCGCGTCCTCGGCGACGACAAGCGCATCGCCCCCGGCCGCGGCAAGCCCAACCCGGACATCTTCCTCCTCGCCCTCAAGACCATCAACGACTCCCTCCCCGCCGGCGAGAAGCCCATCGCCCCCGAGGAGTGCCTCGTCTTCGAGGACTCCGTCCCCGGCGTCGAGGCCGGCCGCCGCGCCGGCATGCGCGTCGTCTGGTGCCCCCACAAGATGCTCCTCAACGAGTACAAGGGCCGCGAGAAGGACGTCCTCGCCGGCCGCACCGGCGAGGCCGGCCACGTCGACATGCACCAGGTCGGCGAGGTCGACGACGGCTGGGCCGAGTACATGGACACCCTCGAGAACTTCCCCTACGACAAGTTCGGCATCACCGTCCCCCCCGTCGAGGTCGACGACGAGCCCTTCATGAAGGAGAACGTCGGCGAGGTCCTCGTCGAGAAGGCCAACGGCTCTGCCTGATTCACTTTGCGCGGCATTCTTCATCCAAACGACGACACCAGGATTTTGGCAAGATCTGGCTTGGCATACCAACAACATGGGCAGGCTTGGGTCACCGCCGTCCTGGCTCGACTTTTTCCTACTTCTTTCCTTTTTGAGCAAGCTTTTTTTTACGAGAAAACGGCATTAGACAGGGCATGGATTACGATGATAATGGGCGAATGAAAGACAGAAAGTCTGGCTGGCATGGGATTCCAATAGAGAAGAGGATTCTGGGAAAGGGAACCACTTTTTGTTTTTTTCATAGACTGGGCTTCTTTGATCACCGTCAAGAACGAAAAAGCATTTGGCATTGCGATAGAATTCCTCCAGTGGATTAGAGAAAGCAGGCACGAGAAAGAACCAAGCCTCCCCCCCCCCGCATCCCGAATGATACCACAAAATATATGCATACAAAACCAAAGACCCTTTCTGCTTGGTGCCGGAATTTTCGTGAAAAGGACAGTAGCAAACAAAAACAGCCCCCAAAAGTCCCTTGTGTCATTCGAAGTTGATGACACGAAAACGAATCCTGATGGTATCGATGCCCCCTTTGGAAGCATTGTCCTCCTCCCTCTCCATCCCTTGGTATGCCGAAGCGAAAATCGACAGCTCGCTCTCGAAAGGCATGTCCTTCCTCCCCGTTTGTCCAGTTTGCCGGAACGCCAGATGCTACGTTCGGGTGATCCCTTTCAGGATCCACCCCGTAGGAGATAAAAATCTCATCCACACCGCCCCCCTTTTTGCCGCAATGATGCCGGCCGTCCTGTAAAGCCGTATCCCCCGCCTTTGTAAAACAAGAAAGCCTGTATGGTGATGTAGAAGATGGAATTGAGTGACGGAGAGGCCGGGAAAAGACGAGCGGTTGAAGATAAAAAAAAATGTGTGGTGGGGTTCGGCCGTAATCATGAACCAGGCATCCAGTGCCGTTTTTTGTAGTGTAGTATGCTTGTCATCCGCAGGTTGAAATGTGAAGATCCCGCTCGTCTTTTTCCGCGTCGCTCTCTGAGAAGATTATGTAGATATAAAAGGGTTAGACACGCCCTGGGGTGAGGTCTGGTCGGTGCCTTTTGTAAATAAAGATGGGCTGGAAGAGAAAGATAAACAAGAAAAGGATAAGCCCGATCAGAGAAAAGTCTGCGAGCTGTACGAGTTGGACCTGTTCGGCGGCTCGTACCAGTTCTGGTACGGGTGATTCGGCAGAGAAAAGTCCGCGAAGCTGAGCGGATTCACGAGCGCCTTCATCGGCGCCGCAGGCGGCTGGCTGCTCGCCGCCGTCATCGCGGGCGGGGCACCACCACCGCTCGTGCTGCTCGCGTAGTACTTCCCGCCGCCACCGCAGCTTCCACCTCTGGGGTCTGGGTGCGCCATGACGGGCGTGTTCCCGCCCGCGGGCGACGGCCAGCCCCACGACTTCTTGAGCTCGGAGTGGATCTTGCCGAGGCGCCAGCCGGAGGCTGTGTGGATCTTGTCGAGGATCTCGAGGACCTCCTCCTGCTCGCGCGGGTCGGTGAGCACGGCGGAGGCGATGGCGAGGGAGCGGATGGCGACGGAGGCGACGCCGCGGTCCTTTGTGTGCGCGACGATGCCGCAGACCTGGTGGGCGTGGTGCAGCTGCAGGGCGCGCATTTCCTCGGAGGCCTTGCCGGGTTCCATGGGGTTGGTCTGCGCGAGGAGGCATTGGGCGGTGTGGTAGAAGAGGCGGCCGATGATGGCGGCGCGTTTGATTAGCCTGGAGGGGGAATGGTGTTAGTACATGGGTTAGTTTGAGGAGGGAGGGAGAGGAACGTACCAGACGTTGGGGAAGGCAGACTTGGAGTTTGTCTGCGAGGGGTAGAGGTAGCCGAAGGGGTGCATCGTGCGCGGGCACGCGTTGTTCCACTTATCGCACAGCCGCTTGAGGTCCTGCCACTGCGCGAGCCGGTTGCCGAGGCGGATCTGCTCGTCGTGCGGGCTCGGCTCCTGGAAGCGCGGGATCGTGGCGCGGAAGTTGGCGATCTTGGCCACGATGTACAGGATGCGATGCACCCACAGCTCCTCCGACCCGAAGCCATCTCCTGATGCCGCCGCGGCAGCAGTCGCAGCACCGGCACCGTTGCTCTCGGCGGCAAAGTCCATGTCCAGCCCCCAAGAGTCCGGGTCCCACGACGTCTGCCAGTTGAAGGCCAGGCAGGAAAGCACCTCCATGCCGATGTTGAGCCAGAAGCACGCGGCGCCGATGCCGCTGGAGCGCGCGTCCCACTTGCACTCGCGGATGAGGGCGCGGGCGCCGGCGATGTGGTTCATGCGCTGGGCGGGCTTCTCGGACATGATCTCGTAGACGTTGAGGACGACGGCGGTGGTGGCGCACTCGCCGGTGTTGCGGTCGGGGTTCTGCAGCGAGCGCAGCAGCTGGGTGGTGGCGGTGTCGTAGTAGAAGAGGGCCTTGTCGTCCTGGTAGGCCGGGTTGACGAGGGTGAGGTGCTTGACGCCGCAGGCGAGGAAGGCATTGAGCAGCATGGGCGACTTGAGGGCGTGGTAGGGGATGAGGCGGGAGAAATGCTTCTCCTTGTCGAGGGAGTCCATCCAGACGCCGACCTCCTCGACGAAGACCTGCATGTAGAGGATCTCCTCGGGCGAGTTGAGGTACTCGCGCTCGCCGGCGGTGGCCTTCTCGCTGGGGGGAGGCGTCATCATGCCGTCGGGTGCGAGGGCGTTGGCGCCGTTGGCGGCCCCGGGGCCGGCGGCAGCGCTGTGCCGGTAGGACGGCGGCGGGGCGGTTGGTTGTGGGACGATGGAGGCGGCGGAGGAGGCGTCGCTGTCGCGGTGGGTGTGGGAGCGGGAGTGCGAGTGGTGGTGAGAGTGGGAGTGGTGGGCGTTGTCGCGGAGGGCGGCGAAGTGCTCGTAGCCGGCGTACGGGTGAGGGCCAGGGTGCGCCGAGTTCTGGGGGGTGAGGTAGGCGGTGGCGGACTCGCTCTCGCGGCGGTGAGGAGGGTAGTCTGCGGCGCGAGGGGGCTCCGGGGGTCGATGGGCAACGTGTGGCGGGTAGGAGGCGTACGAGGGTGGCAGCTGCGGCGGCGGCGGGTGGTGTTGGAGGTGAGTCCGGGGGGAGACGGAGGCGTCCGGGCCCGGGGCGGCGCGGGCGTGTGGGAGAAGGTGGCCTTGGTGCCGGAGGGTCTGCTCTAGATGGCTCGGCTCAGGCCGGGGGGCGGCGGCGGCGACGGCGACCTTGTCGAGGTGCGCGTACCGGCCGAGTCCGCCGACGTATTCTGAGGCGATTTGTCTTGACTCATCTTGGAATTGTACTGTGGTTCATTCGCGTCAGCCTGTGTCTGCCATGATCCTTACGATTTCCTCACACCACCTCACATGAGTGAGGTGAGGGGATCGGCTATTGGGTGAGTGAGATAAGATGGAGGCTCCGGACTTACCCGACCACTCGACGGTGGGAGGCATGTAGGGCGGTTTCTTGACCTGGACGTCTATGAAGTTGAGTCGCACGCCGCGTTTGCATTCTCGATTGCTCTTGCGACAATTTAGACAGTCTGGTAAGCCTTCGTCACATTTTAGATGCCGTTCCCTACACGTTAGACAGCCCGTCCGCACTCGTTTGGACTTTGTGGCGGTCGCGGCGGCGGCGGCGGCCGATTTCTCGGGGGACTTTGCGGCGACGATGAGGTCGCGCGAGGGGGTGAGGGAGTGGATGCTCGCGCTGCGGCGGGGCGGGATGTGGGAGCTGGGCAAATTCATGGTGTCGTATGTTTGGTGGTGCTGATGGGAAGAGTACTGATGGGTTTGGTGGTCTTGGTGGTGGTGGTGGTGGTGGTGATGGTGGTGCTTGAGATAAGAAGACTGCTGCTGTTGCTGTTGCTGCTGGTGGAGGGGTGCTACTACTTCGTTGCCGAGGCTAAAGTCGGTGGTGAAGTCGGAGGAGAAGCCAAAGGAGAGAGAAGAGACCTGGTCGTCGTTGTCGTCAATGTCCTGGGCGCCGTCGAGGTACGGGTCGTGGACAAAGTCGAGGGGCGGATGATGCTCAAAGGGGTGCAACACCGCCGGACCAAGGCCAAAGCCTGGCACGAGGACGCCTGCAGAGGCGTCGTATGCCTCCAGGGCTACCGAAAGGCCCGTCTCTGGTGAGTAGAGACGGTGGGGGGATTCAACGAGGGCTGGGGACACCCAACGGCTTGGGCGACGTGGAGGGCGATGCGGGCGTCGTTGTGGGCATTAACTTGGCGGAGGGCTGAGAGGTTGAGTTTGCCGTCGGAAGGAGATGAGAGCGAGAGACTCGGACCCGTCGCTGTCGTCGTCGTGATGGTCGTCGTTGGAGGTTGCTGTCGTCGGGTCACTGACGATGAGAGTGAGTGTGCGTGTGCGTGAGAGAGAGAAAGAAAGCGGATGCGCGCGCGCGAGCGGGGGGGCCGATGTGCGAATGAGCGGCGAGAACGATCCGCTGTGCTGCTTGCTGATTGAAGGACGGGCTGCTGGCTCAATGGCGGGTGACTGACTGGGAACACTGATCCCGTTGCGTGAGAGACGTCGTCGCCGGGTGGTGATGAGATGCCAGATGCGGCTTGTCGATGAAATGCGATGCGCAAGCGATGAGATTCCTTCCTGTCAATGCCGTCGCTGCTGTGCTGTGGTCGTCGTCGAAGTCTTCTCTTCGTCGTCGTCGGGGGCGCGATCGGAGAGCGATACAGATTCACTCACAGGGGGCGGATGGGGGTGCGGTGCGCGCGATGTCGGTTGTCGGTGAGAAGCGGAGAAGAGATGGTTGGTTGGTTGGTTTTAGTGAGCGAAAAGTCGAGTCGAGATGCGAAGTGCAGTGGGAGGGAGAAAAATCAAAAGTCACAAGCTTTGGCGTTCTGGATGGAGCAAGGTGAGGTAAGTCGAGCCAGAGTAGAGAGCTGGATGGATGGATGGATGGAGGGAAAGACTGAGCGGCAGTGGCCCAGATTGACTTGACTAGCGCAAGATGGCCGAGGTGTGTGTAGCGTGTGTACTAAGTAGTCTTTGTGTGTGTGTGTGTGTGTGTGTGTGTCCAGTGGGTGTCTCCAGTTGTTGTAGGTAAGGTAGGCAGTGTGTGTGCTAGGAGGTACCCTCTTCCAGGCCTTGGCCGTTGGTTTGGTTGGTGGCTATGTCTTGTAGGTACCTACTTTGCTGTAGGTAATGGCAATGGATGTACCTCTCGCCGATGAGGACAAGGACGAGGACGAGGGAGGGGGTGAGCCCTGGTCCGTTCTCGAGGCCGCTAAAGGTACCGTTTACACATGCAGGAATCCCGGCCGGGGGAGGTGTGGGTAGAGACCGAGAGCATGTACCTTCTTCTGTACCTAACCTGAGATGCAGTAGGTACAGACAGTCTGGGGTGGGTTGAACAGAGTTCCTCAGGCCCTCCTCCTGTTCTCTTTTCGGATGTGTCTATGTATCGTCTGCTGATTGTATGTGTGTGTGGTGTTTGTGTGCATGTGTTGTGTGTTGTGTGTTGTGTCTATTGTGTATTGTGTGTCCTTGTAATCCAGATGAAATGGACGCAATGGGATGAAAAGACGAAGTAGAATGCTGTTGCGTCGAGTGTGTGATGTCGGGAGTTTGTGTGGTGGATGGTGCGCACCCGTCTTCTTTCTCCGCGGTTGATGGCGGGGATGTAATGTTCAGGCCAGGAAACGGTATGCAAAGGGCAGATGCAGCAGTATTAGGCGAGGAACGGAACGACGGCAGTGAGAGTGAAGAGAAGAAGAGCATGAGGACCGTGAACGGCTCGCGAGTGTTAATATGGAGCAGGAGAAAGCGCCGAAGATGATGGATCTCCTTCTGTCTATCTCTCTCGGCCGCGCGGATTCCCTTCCCCCAGGTCGGGTTCAGGGGTCTGCTGCTTCTAGGGTTATGGATGTGAGCAAAACAGCGAGCATCAGAGAGGGCCAAGACACGTCTTGCGGCTCGAGAGTACACGGAATAAGTGTACGTGTATATGTCGCAGACACGGAGAGATGTGATGCAGAATGCAGAGCTGAGCAGGGTCTTGGTACAAGACCTTCAGGATGAATGCCTCTCGTCTTGTTGATGTTCTCGTCGAATTAACGACTGAGCAGTCGTGGTGGAATGTCGTGGTGGAATGTCGTTTGAAAACAAAGACAAGCAGCGTGGATCAAATCATCGAAGCTTCAAATTTCCAGGAAAAGCATTCAGCCAATGCTGGTTCTCGGGCGGCAGTGGGTAGAGTCGCGGTCACCAACCGATGGACGTCGTCGGAATTGAGTGAGTCCAGAACTTTTTTTAACAACAAGGCACGCAGCACGCAGCAGGAACGGAACAGCAGATCAGGGCAGGCAGGCAGGCAGGCAGGCATGCCAGACAGATCCAAGGTCGGGTCGAGCTCGGGTCCTTTTTTGGGGCGACGACGGGGGCGTGTCCTCTTCCAAATGTCACTCTCAGTCTTCCTCTCAGCGCCCTTCAGCAGGTCGTCGTAAGGTAAGGTACCTCTCCAGGGGGATGGATGGATGGCAGACGGGCGCGCATGTAGGGAGGCTGAAGAATTGGCAAAGGGGATGGGGAAAAGGGAAACGAGGCGCGCCGATGGCGGGTGAGATAGGGAGGGATAGATCGGCAACGAGATCGGCAACGACAGCGTCGCTTGCCGCAACTCTATGGGGAGCGAGAGCGATTGAAGAAACTCTGAACGGCTGAGAGGCACAGAGGGAAGGAGATTCCGGGG
>JANUHK010000357.1:0-32775 GCA_026319125.1 Colletotrichum noveboracense | reverse complement strand
CATATATAAGGGCACTTAAGCAGACGCCCTGATAGACATGGGGTGCGACTTATACGCCCTTATCGACCACAACCTAGCCCGCAAGCTCCGCCTGCTAGTAGTGGACTGCTCTGAGTGGGTACTAGGCAGCTTCAGTGATACTATAGGCGCTATAAAAGCAATAGGTGTGGTTATCTTTAACCTTGAGCTGTGTGGTTATGATGAGAAGATCTTCGCGTATACTGTATGTGGCCTTAGTGACGATCTGTTCCTAGGGAAGCCCTGGATGGAGAGGAACTGCATCCTGTATGATGCTGCTGCGCAATGGATACGACATAGGAGGGGCGGCGTAGACCTACGTCTAAAAGGCGAGGAAGAGCCAAGACGAGTGCATTAGATCAGAGCTGCCCGCCTCCTCCTAGGAGCCCCTTTCGTAACGCTTTATAAGAGGGCATGACAACACACTAAAGGAACTGCAGGATATGAAGTTCGAGCGATCAGCCTAGCAGATATATAGAAGGCTCTTATGAAGAAGACTGAGAAGGTAGATCTAAAGGCCCTCCTTCTACTAGCTATACTAGCTGAGTTCTATAAGCTGTTCTAACCTGATAAAGCCGCTAACCTTCCACTATATCATCCTAGGGTCGACCATAAGATCCCTATTAAATAGGATAGTAGTAGTAATAAGACTATACTACTATAGGGGCCGCTCTATAGCATGTCATGAGAAGAACTCCTCGTCCTCCATAAGACCCTATGAGACCTACTGGATAAAGGCTTTATCCGCGCCAGCAGCTCAGAGGCATCAGCACCAGTACTGTTCGTATGTAAACCAGGGGGAGGGATACGCTTTTGTGTTGACTACCGCGCCCTTAACGAACTCACTAAGCGCAACTGATACCCTCTCCCCTTAATCCAAGAGACACTACGCACTGTTAGTGCTGCTAAGTGGTTCATGAAACTGGATGTGGTTGCAGCGTTCTATAAGATATGAATTGCTGAAGGAGAGGAGCATAAGACGGCCTTCAGGATAAGATATAGGCTATTTGAATGGCTAGTTATACCCTTTAGGCTTATAGGAGCCCCCGCTACGTTCTAGCGATATATTAATGGAGTGCTTTGAGAGTACCTAGATGATTTTGCTACAGCATATATAGATGACGTACTGATCTACTCAAACGGCTCACAGCAAGACCATAAAGTAAAGGTTAAGCTAGTACTATAGAAGCTTGCTACTATAGGGCTCCAGCTAGACCCTCATAAGTGTGCGTTCTCTGTGAAGACAGTTAAATACCTAGGGTTCATTATCACCGCAGGAGTAGGCATCTCTTGCGATCCTGAGAAGCTGAAAGTAATTAAGGAATAGGCTGCGCTAAAGATGGTTAAGGGAGTCAGAAGTTTCTTAGGGTTTGCAAACTACTACTAGATCTTCATACCAGCATACTTAGAGATTGCTAGGCCCCTAATAGCGCTTACTAAGAAGGGTGTCCTCTTCTGCTGGGGTAAGGAACAGGAAGCAGTATTCCAGGAACTCAAGAGGATCTTTGCAGCTAAGCCTGTTCTACACCAACTTGATCCTGAGCGTACGACCTATGTTGAAGCTGACTGCTCAGGCTTTGCCCTTAGAGGAGTACTATCACAAGAAGATAAGTATAGTAGACGTCACGCAGTAGCATACTACTCGTAGCGTCTGAACGCTGCCCAGTTTAACTACCTAATCTACAACAAGGAGATACTAGCTATTATAAGCTGCTTGCGAGCATGGAGAGCAGAGCTACAGAGCGTTAATAAGTTCAAGGTTCTATCCGACCATAAGAACCTGAAGTACTTTATGACTAAGCAGAAGCTCACAGAACGATAAAGCTGATGGGCAGAGGAGCTATCACAGTACAACTTTGAGATATAGTCCCGCCTAGGAAGCGAAGCAGTAGTGCCAGACGCACTCTCTAGACGTGAATAAGACGTACCTACGTCTCTAGAGGATGAGTGAGAACAAGGCTGGATTCTCCAGCTTCTTCCTGAAGCAACCCTTCCCTCAGCGCATATATAACGCGTAGAGGTAGCACTAGTAATGCTAGTATTTACTGATGATGAAGAACTATAGTAACTCTGGGATCAGACCTAAGGATAAGATGAAGTCTACCAGCAGGCCTATGCTGCTGTGAAATAACGAGAAAGAAACTTCCCCCTGAGCCTTAAGCTAAAAGTTCAGATTGCTGAGTGTGAGATTGATAATGGCAACTGACTACTGTTCAGAGATTGGATCTGGGTACTAGGTAACGAAGATCTGGATAACGATGCAAACATGCTACGCACCTGTATCGTTTAAAGCACCTACGACTTAGTGCTTAGTGGCTATCTAGGAAGAGATAACACCCTTGCGTTAGTTAGTAGACGCTTCTACTGGCCTGGCCAGTCACAGCTAGTATGACGCTTCTGCCGCAACTGCGATGGCTGCGGGTGAAGCCACATCTGGAGAGAGCATCGAAAAGGACTTTTGAAACCTCTACCAATACCGCAGCGTATACGAAGCGACCTCGCTATGGATTTCATTACCGACCTTCCCCTTACGGATAAGGGTGAGGGATACTTTTGGGTAATTATCGACCGGCTAGGAAAAGGCGTAACTCTTGAAGCTATGGAAAGTATGGAAGCTGAAGCCTGCGCTGAACGATTCCTGAGTTGCCACTTCCGCTTCCACGGCGTCCCTATATTAATTATGAGCGATAGGGGAAGCAACTGGACAAGCCGCTTCTGGCGACAGTTCTGTAAGCTGTTAGGAATAGAACAGCGGCTTAGTACTGCATACCACCTACAGACTGATGGAGGCCTGGAGAGGATGAATTAAGAGATCTAGGCCTACTTACGTAATTACGTCACATACTCGCAGAAAGACTGGGCGTCCAACCTCTTAGCAGCTCAGCTAGCGCTATGTAACTGCGATAGCAGCGCTATAGGCATGAGCAGCTTCTTCTTAGAACATGGATACCACCTAGGGCCTGTCTGGGTTCAAGAGGCAGACCCAGAAGACCATGAGGGCCCTCGCGAGGACCTAGCACGTAAGTTGGTAACAAGGCTCTAGGATGTGATAGATATGGCATGGTCGACCCTTGCCTTAACGCAGCAACGCTATGAGGAGCTGGCTAATAGGAAGCGCCAGCCTATGGAGAGACTAGAAGCAGGCGACAAAGTCTGGCTTCACATGGGCTACTATAGGTCCCCTAGGCTATGCAAGAAACTGGATTGGTTGCACTATAAGTATACTGGTACGAAGGTTATCTCACTATATGTGGTAGAGCTTAACGTGCTAACGGCTATATACCTACGCTACCATGTGGATACCCTGAAGCGTGCAGGTAACGACCTTTTACCTAGGTAAACGCTAGACGATGAGCAGCTGCCCCTAATTATAGATGATGAAGGCGAGGAGACCTGGAATGTAGAGAGTATTGATGCAGCCGCCTGGAAGCGTCGAGGGCGTGGGAGACGCTGTGAAGTGCTGGTTAAGTGGGAAGGATACGCAGAGAGAACCTGGGAGCCTATTGAGACGCTCTAGGGGACGGAAGCGATGGAGGCTTACGAATAACGTTACGGCCCTGCGATGAAGCACGACGGAGACCTAGCTCTAGCGCCACGGACGCGCCGCCGGAGGGGAGCGGGGAGGTAATGTCACGGGCTAGAGCCTGGTTGAGATCTCCGGCTTTGCTGGAGCAGCTACTGAGATCCGGCTCTGCTGGATCCACTATTCTGCTGTAGCACACCGCCTAGCCCTGGTATGCTTCACTGAGGCGCCTATCCCTGTAAAGTCCTTTCTTCCTTCTTCAGCTTAGAATAGTTAATCGACGGCACCTCTACGTTGAACAAGCCTAGGGGCCAGCCCCTTACAGTCATGAGCTCTTGGAATGTTAATATCTATCTTGTCTCCGCGTATCTATCCATGTTCAATACAGGATACACGTGGCATCACCTTATTTTCAATCGCTAGCAGAAGGAACTTGATTTTGAGGAGTCTCATTTGGTTGCTGAAAATGATGGAAGCTACGGCTAACAAATATCATTTCGGGACCTTAGATGGAGTAATATGATTAGCGTGTTCGCATTCAAATCCAACGTCATCCCTAGCAGCGAATAAAGCCAGAGCGGTTATCGGTAGGATTTGTCGTGTTCTGTTTGTAGTTAGCATATTATCCAATAAGCCAACGGTTCGGAACGTTTTGTAGTTGCCCCTCTACGTGGCCAGCCAAGACTGAGATAAGTCTCCGACTAGTATATTGAGGAAGAGCGCCACAAGTTCTGAACGTCCAATCCTCCCCTAATCTACTTCACAACGTGGTTCGTCGATCGTCTGACGTGAAACAACCCCAGTACAAACCAGCAAAGCGCTTGCAAATATCTACCTGACCATCGCCGACCTTTTCTCATTCTCCCCGACCATACCGGCATATTCTAAAACTCGACTTTCCTATCATTGCAACCATGGCCTCGGACTCCTCGATGGCGACACACGGTCTCAGAAACGTTCTCGATATCTGCATTATTGGGGCCGGTCCCACGGGTCTATCTGCGGCCCTATCTCTCGGAAGGGTTCTTCGAAGCGCCGTGGTGTTTGAATCGGGAGACGGAAGGCGCACAACGTCTCTCGTATCGGCAGAGCTCACGACCAGGATAATCAGTCTTTGATCCGGAATGGGCTGAAGGCAGAGGTGCAACGAAAGTACAAGACCATCATGTTTGCCAAGACAGGGGCCAGGACTGTTCGTGAGGCCGGTCCCGTCTTCGAGGTAGAAGATGAGAACGGACGGTGTTGGAAAAGTAGAAAGGTGATTTTGGCGACAGGCACTCGTGATGTGCTGCCAGATATCGCAGGATACAAAGAATGTTGGGGGAAGGGAATGTGAGTGCTCCCAAAGGCTACAGCTCGTTCTTATTACTTACAGATGGACAGATTCAACTGCATGCATCGTTCAGGATTTGAGAAGTTCGGTGCCGTCAACGCAGCTGTTCTTCTCACTTCAACCAGCAGTATCAAGCTATCCGACGCAATTTCATGCGGTCAACTTGCACGGCAATTTTCGACAAACATATGCCTGTTGACCAATGGTACGGGATCCCTGACCCTCAGCGATGTGCAAAAAGCCGGCGAAATCCATGGCCTCAAAGTGGACGACCGGAAGATTCGGAGAATTCAGACCTTGGGCTACAATAGCGATGCTTCAATAGTTGTTGAATTTGAGGATGGAACAACGTCGTCGTTTGGCTTTCTTTTCCACAAACCCGAGACGGTCCCCAACGGTAATTTTGCAGAGCAACTTGGTTTGGAAACTACGCAAACGGGAGATATCTCGATTTCGGGCTACATGCAAGAGACAAGTAGAAGAGGCGTGTTTGTGGCTGGCGACTGTGCCACACAGGTGAAGCAGGTGTCTGTCGCTATGGGTGCTGGTTCCGCTGCTGGAGTTGGAGCAAATGCGCAGATACTGAAGGATGACTTCGAGAAAGATTGGTGACATACCTAGGACAGCAAATGTTGGCAGCACAAGTGTTCAGGATTTATATCGATCTATGGATTAAATCTTAAGACTACAGGTTGCCTACAATTTTGATTACTTCTTTTGTGATGAGACTGTCGTAGTTCATTAAGCAATGCTTGGCTTGTCAGAGAAGAGTACCGTCGATGAAGCCTATTGGATCAGACAGCACAAAGTTTCGGTTCACTGACTGTGGATTTCATAGGCCTGGTCTGTACGAAATATCTCGGGTTCGCATTGTCCACTACGCGGTCTTGGCTCCGGTGATTTGACTCGGGCGCAGTCGATACGAGTATTCGGATTCGGGATGATCCACGCACGAGAACCCGAGATCATTCGTATTACTTCAAGCGCGCCCCCCATTCGTCTTCCCATCTCATGCCTCGTTACCTACACTCCATGATGTCAACTCGGCGGACACATACAAAGTCTCGATTCGGCTGTCGCCAATGCAAGCAGCGCAAAGTCAAGGTACGACACTGCTACAAGTCCCTCTGTGTTGCTGGAACCCACCAAAGCGCACAGATAGTGGAGGCTTTCGGCGTTAAGGATGCGCGTTCCTGATTCCCTCCTCCTACCAATTGCGAGATTCTACCAATGGATTGTGGCCCCTGGCAAGATGGATACCCGCTAACACGGTCTTAATAAAGTGCGACGAGCGTCATCCGGCATGTTTCAATTGCACAAGATACAGAATTGTTTGCAGCTTTGTCAGTGATGGAAGCTCGACGACCCAGGACAATCTTTCGACTTGTCATGCCTGTTTAAGGTGAAGCCCCACGTTGCCCTCGCCGTAGTGCGTTCAAGTACCCGCCTGACTTCTGTATGTTAGGCCTTTCGAACCAACGGGATTGGAAACACCAACATCGGAAACTCCCGGTCTTCCCAAGAGACCGGCTTCAAATCAGATACCCGAGTCTCCTGGAAGTGCTAGGAAGAGATCCCTTCCCAACGATGGCAGTACCGACTTTCTTGATCTTGTTCCGAAATATCCAAGAATAGCCTCTCCGGTCTCCTCGACTATTTCTGACGACTCTTGGACTACCGACATCGACTTGATGCACCATTACTGTGTCCTGACATGCGACACTATGGGCAATCGAGACACCGTCAGACATGTATGGCGTGAAGTGTTTCCGAGAGAGGGACGTCGACATGGCTTTGTGATGCATGGGCTTCTCGCTATAGCAGCTCTCCACAAAGCTTCCATGTTGCCCGCAGGCGAACGACATTTGTACCTTACCCGGAGTGCATACCACTACGACAAAGGACAAGAGACGTTTCGCAGCCTGTTATCGAATGTAACCGAGGACAACTGGAAAGCCATGTTTTGCTTTTCGGCTGTAGTCAATACTCGGGCATGCACGCCGGCCACGTGTCCAGGAAGCAGTTCAAATGCGAATACGTCGATATCGGATGTGGTCAACCTCCTATCAATCATGAGAGGTGTTCGCGCCATCCTCGAAGGTTGGACGGTAAGGATTAGGGAGAGCGATCTGGCTGCAATGACACACGGCATACCCATGATTGGGGCACTTGAAGCGTAAGCAACTTTGGGCACTGCAAGAAGCTGTTTATCGGGATCACATGCTGATGTTGTGCTCACCTTGTGTTGCAGCAATACCCGTCCAAGCCTCGAAGGAACCCGTTTACCACGAGACACGTTTGATGCCCTGTCACACCTCCGATCTCTTTACCGCTCTCAGCAACACCCGATTCCGAACCGCGCGGACTACGACACAATGATATCGTCTCTCGAAAGGAGTTGCATCGGGTTGGCCAACGTGGGCTTGCAGGTTGAAGTCAGCGCCTGCCTCCTATGGACATACTCCATCCCGGAGTCAGTCATTGATGATCTGCGGCGGACCGAGCCACATGCGTTGGTGTTGTTATCGTACTTGAATGTGTTCATCGCGGTTTTGGACAAGGACTATTGGTTCTTTCGCGGATGGTCAAGTCAACTCTTGGCAGATATAAACAGCCACTTCAAGGAAGATCACCGTTTCGACGAGTGGCTGGCATGGCCCAGAGGTAACACTTAGTCCTGCCGGAGATGTTGTCGGAATTTCTCGCTGCGGAGTTAAGGAAACCCATGCCTGGATTGGCAGGTACACTTGTATGATAATGCACGAAACAGTAGGACCTGCAACACAGGTAGCGACAGTAACCTCAGGACTTGGCGAAGACACAAAATCAACGCCAAGGCGGAAGGAATCAAAGTTCTTCCACGACTACATTCCTCTTCAGGACCTCCGTTATGCATTACAACTTGCCGACGTGGAATTCGCAGCCGCAGTGATGACTGATGCGTCGATACCCAGCACCGCCGATGTTGCGTACGTAGTCTGAAAAAGATGGGATAAACGGTCACATTGGCAGGGAATAACAGAAAAGGTTATTTGTCAAACCTCCAGCTGAAAATCAGAAACTTACCATCGACGGATACAACGTGAAATCACCGAACCCAAGTGGCCGAAGCGCTGACGTGCCGGAGATACCCTGGCTCTCCCCACAACAGCGAAAGCGAAGTGAAAGGTAACGGCGCGCTTCGCTGCGGGCGTGCCCAACGTCCAGCCGCGTAGTTCTAGGCCAGCCACAAAAGACGGGACGACTGGCCTGTGCTGCTTCGAACTTCAGACAAACTTGAAGTAACGGCGAAAGCGAAGCCGGAACCCTGACTGCGGCAGGTGGCAGACGCAAGAGCCACATAAGGCTTCGGCGTTGACGAGATCCTCTGGTCGAGTGGTTGTTCGGATCGCGGCAGAGTCATCCAGTGTGTGTGTTTGCGCCTCGTAAAAATCCGCAAACTCAATCCCATTATTGGATGAGTGGTAGGTGGTTGACGATTCCATGTGTTCGGCACGATCGATGCCGGTGCTTACTGGAATTAATATCAATGAAGTAGGTGTATGGCCAACACCACTTTCACATACGAAGGCTTACATGAAGACTGGGGCGCGCTATTGCAGAGTTTCCTGTCACCCTTCAGTTGCGCCTCATCTGAAGGAAGGCGAAGCATTGTCGACATCTCAGGAGAGCCAAATAACGATACCGGATTCGTCGATTTATCGAAACCGAGCGGCCAGGCTGTTTGGATTCGAACTTTGCCAACTACTGCCCCCCTTATTGGGCTTCTTGATTCGTCCACGTCGGTATTTGCAATCCTAGCGTCGATCTGGAATCGTGAAGGTTCCCCCACACAATGCCGCACTGCGTGGGATCCAGTGGACAGACCGGTTCACGTTGATTGAGATGGGTGGCTTGGCTCCAGATAAAATTCTCCGCTAGCCCACCGTAGGGCAGATCATCGCAAGGCACGGGCAAGGCAGACTGGACAGGGTGGACTTTTCTAGTGCGATTAACTACCGAACCGTCCTTGCAGGAACTGACAGATGTGGCTGGCTTCACCAAAAGCTGCGTGAAACGCCTCGTTGCAATCACAATCTCTCACCGGATGGCAGATCCTAAGTATGTGAGCCGGGGCAGCCCTGGCACGACGGTCCGGATGGGACCTACCGGCGGGTGTTGATTGGATCTTCTGCGGTGTCAAAGCCCGGATGCTCCACTCGGCGCTACCCGTGCATCGCACATAGCGACGCAAGGACGTTGAATTACCATGGGGTCGCGCGCGAGTCGGTCTCGCTCTCGCTCTCGCGGGTGGGGAGCACCAGATTGTCCAGAGTCCCATTTCCAGGCTGTGTAGTATTCCAGACACGAAGATTTTGTTATCGCGTCAGTGATCTTCTGTTGTTGTACAGTCTGAACTTGCTTTAGACTCAAACGTCGTCATGGAGAATGACTCGATCTGAAGTCTTGCTATTTCTTTAATAGTCATTAGCTACCGCTGGTCAGAATTCAGTTCGACCTCATCACCATCTCGTCAGCTCTTGGCAAGCTTTAGCGTCCTCAACCTTATCAAGCAGGATACCCCAGAGTGCTTTATCTGTTTGCATACCCCGGACCAATTCGATATTCTCGACAGCGACAGCTACCACAGTCCGACTTATTCGAAGCCGAACGATCCAACAAATTTCAAAATGTCTGACCATTCGACCGCAAACTTCCCCCCGGTGTCGAGTAATGTCGTCAACCTGGCCATCGCAGAACTGGCCCTTTACGCCATTATGTTTCCGCCAGCAGTATGGATCACTTGGAAGCACGGCAAGAAGGGCATGGTCTGCTGGCCGATCTTCCTGTCGCATTTTGCTGCGAGATTCATCGCCGACATCTGGCAAATCGTGAAACGACACGAGCCTTTGCTACCGAACCAGGTCAACATCATGACCAACGCCGCCAGCATTGCTTGCTTGACGCTGACACTGATTGGCATTGTCTATGAGGCGTAAGATGATTTTAAGATTAATGGGAGAGTTTGAATTGACAAGAAAATTAGCAACATCATTCTACCTGCCCCTCCGAAGCGCTGGACTGAGAAGATCATCTTGGGCGTTACCCATCTTGTGAACACTGGCGGTATCGCCATCGCGACCTACGGAGGATCACCGGACCCAAAGAAGGGAGTCATGAACGCGATGCTGAACAAGATCGGCAACTGTCTTGAACTCGGTGTTCTGATCGGAGTCTGCGTTTGGATGTGGCCCACCTTCAAGCGCATTCGTGCGGCCAACTCCCCGAACTGCCGCCCTGCAATGCTTATGCTTCGTGCCGCCGTTGTTGGCATGCCCTTCCACCTGGTTCACCTGACTTACACGACCACCTACGCCTTCAACCGAGTTTCCAGCCTCGACCCCGTCATGGGTTCTTTCGCCACCAAGCTCATCCTTCTCTTTGGCACCGAGCTGTGCACTACTATTGCCATGATCGCCGGTGGTTGGCTCGGTATGTCCGCCGATATGCCCAAGGCCGTCCAGATGGAGCTGTCTCCGCTCGATGCCGAAGGCGGCAGCAGCAACAACAACGAATCTGTGAGAGACGACGTTCCTTTGTCCCGGGACTGGAACAGGGAAGACGTCGCCCGGGCGAAGCTTGGCTTGGTCTGAGCCCAGGTGTTCGTTGGCTCCTGTATCTGGTTTTGTGGAATTTTCGAGCGAAAAAAGCGCATTTTTAACACGAGACGAAAACGGTCAGGAGACTGACTACGAGGCCTTTCTTAGGACTGCACTTCACGAACCGAGAGATTCCGCCTTGGACGAACCCGATCGAGGAAAGGTGCTAGAGCGTGGGAGATGTCTGTCAATGAGAGGGACTAGTGTACAGGTCTGACAGTGTAGGACATGGAGACTGCACTTAGAAGATGCTGCCATCAATGCTCGCGGAGAAGGGTATTGCTTTCTCTGGAAGGATTCTCTTGTCACACTCACTGCCTGTTTATCGTATCCATCCTTGATTTCCTTGCATATAGAGTGTATAATGATTTGTCTTGGAGCGTTGATTTGTCTAAACCTCACTGTTTCTGGTCCTCGATACCACAGCATAATGGGACTATACATCCTTTGTCACTTACAAAGCATTTCTGGCCCACATCGTGACTTCTGCGTACTCTTCGT
This sequence comes from Colletotrichum noveboracense, assembly GCA_026319125.1. Lineage (NCBI taxonomy): Eukaryota > Fungi > Ascomycota > Sordariomycetes > Glomerellales > Glomerellaceae > Colletotrichum > Colletotrichum noveboracense. The sequence continues at coordinate 21,761 of JANUHK010000357.1, read as the reverse complement.
TGGAAACCATTTGTCTGCCAATAAAAGCCGCAATGGAAGCTCACGTTGTGAGACTAGTTAATCAAGGAGTATCAATTCATGCCCTTTGGGCTTCCCATTCAGGGGCAGAACTAGCGTAGTGTCTCGCCGACTTTCCAATTATCCACATTAGATGCTACCGCACTACTAAAAGCAAAACTCTATATCATCCTTGGCCTGGCACTAGTGGCCCATGGCACATGTCTTGGTGACGACAAGTTTCATTCGTGCTCTCGATATCTCCAATAACTGGCAACGCTCTTCTGGCGGAACCCCCGACCCTTCTTGATCATCAAGAAGAAAAGTGAAATCTGAGTTAGTGCAGCAAACGCTGCAACCAGAAATGCATTCTGCCAACCCATATTCGTGACCCATGGCGTGATACTACCTGATGATTAGCGCATGCCATGTAGATGACGAATTCAGGTCGCCAAGGCGATACCGAGGTTATTAGTTACGTACCCGTACGACACCGCGAAGCTCATGGTGTTCCTGATAAGAATGACTGTAACGATTGCATCGGCACCGAGTTCCTTGTAGCTATCGATGCAGTATGTGATGGCAAGTTGACTCCCGGCGGTTACACCTCCGCTCAAGGCCCCCATTGCAAACACCAAGCCGAACCAGTGCACCTTGTGGGCCGCACCAACTCCCCACAGGAGCAGGGAGCCGGGGATGACCACCATCAGTGCGCAGAAGAGCCAGAGGCGGAACTCAGGCTCCATGACACCCTTGTTATGTCGGGCTTTCCAAAGGATGAATGCATCGCCAAGATGACCTGAATACAACGTTCTGCAATTCGAGTCAGCGATTCTGTCTGCGAGCCCAAGGCGACCTTATCAGACTTACCCAATTGCAACTCCTATCAGGCAGGAGATATACGAAAGACCCACAATGCTGGCTCGGAAGTTGTAGGGTGGGCTGGACAAGATGAGAGACGCAGTGCCGTTGAGGACGTTGAAGTAACAGAGGATAGCTCCGTACATAAATCCAGAGAACACGATGACCGGAAAAGAAAAGAAGAGGAATGGGCGAATTGCCATCGTCTTAAGTGACAACTGGAGATTCATATCCTGCTTGCGGAACATCTTGATCTTGTCCATGAATGTCTTTGGAGACGGTGTCTTTGAAGTTTCATCGGCATCTGGCTGGATTGGGGCAACATTGTCGATATCGGATTGAGTCTTGGCTCCCTTTTCAGCTGACGACTCCGTTCCGTCACCAGCAAAGATCTCGGCATTCAGCACCGTCACGCGCTGATAATTGGTCTCTTCCATAAAGAAGAAGCAAATAAGAAAGCCAATACCACAGAAAATAGCGCACCAGTGCTAGGCATTTAGATGTTAACATCGAACAACCAAACACAGCACCAAGATGTGATTCGACGACGTACCAAGACCCATTCCCATCCTTGACCATCATTGATGAACCCGGCAATGACAGGGGCGAGGAAGTTGCTGCCGAAAAGAAAGAGCGCGTAAAAGCCCATGTAAGTACCTCTCTCGTGTGTAAACCACTACACGTACTTGTTAGTACTAAGTTGGATCCCCGAAAGAGGCAGTTGGAACTTCTAGTAACATACCACATCCGCGATCGATATCTCGCAAAGGGACTCTATTGGTGCTCCAAAAAAGCCTTCAAGAACTTTGTTGGCTGTCCATTGGCTACCTGTCGTTGTGTAAGGAGCCCACACCATGATCAACTGCGGTGGCAAGACTTTAGCTTCCCGATTCATCAGCTTTGGAGATGGGATGGCTTACCAAGGTTGCTAGCAAGCTTAGCAGATAGACCGGTCGCTTGCCGTATTTTTGAGCCAGTGGTTGCCAGACCAAACACCCCCATCCTAATGTCAGGAACATGTATCCAGTGCCGGCATTGAGATCGCCCAAGGTTAGGTTGGTTGCGGCGGAGATGGGCACAAGGATCGAATAGATAGCCGCCGACGCGATGCCGATGGAAAGGCAATATCTACCGGTTGGAACACCATGCGTCAGCGGGGGTCTAAAGTTGATACCGAACCGAGCACTTACACACAGAGGCAGCTCAGAAGCAGCGTCTTCCTTCGAGGCGACCAGTTGAGAGGGTCATCGGGATCGTTCGAAGGTGTCGGAATCAACACAACGTCCCGAGCACCCCCGGCGGCATGACGAGATGCCATTGTTCCCTCGAGATCAACGAGATGAACGGTGCCGGGAACAAAACCCGACGGCGGCGCCGACGGCTCATTGGGGGAACCCATGACGGCTACAATATTGCCGACAGTAGGCCTGGCTCAGTGACAGTGTTCGAATCCGAAAGAAAGTAAGGTCGAATGATCGGATGAGACAGTTCGTCTACGCAGAGAGGAAAGACGATGGAAAGGACTCGCTGGTTTGCAGCTGAGTTGTCATGCACGATGTGGAGGCACAGACGCTTTATCAACCAGTGCAGATGAACGGGTTGAAACTTAGCAGCGGACGTCAATCAGCCTCTGTCCACGAGATAGTCAAATGGCGAGATACAAGAAGGATGCATCTGATCATGATAAGTTGACGAACGCCATCTGGCCAATGTTTTCCAATTGCGAACGATAGCGTCTCGGTGAAATGGAGAGAACGGGGCTCAGCCAGTCTTGACATGAGTCCCAGGCCTCTGGATAAGGGTCTCTGCCATGATGGTATGTGCCCAGGGGTTTGGCAGTTGGTGGAACTGAAATGCAACATTAACCTTCGGGCATAATCTAAAATGGGGAGCTTGGAGGTATGATTGACCAATCACACATAATTGCGAGTGCAGCTGCAGACTAATCATTGATAATGGACCGCCTGTATCCAATCACTGATAATTGCGATGGGTCGGGGGTTTCTTGCCATAAACCATGATCACCTGGGGAGGTGGAGAATACAGCCGACGCGGGGTGTTGAGAATGCTTCTTGTTTGTCGTACATCCCATGTGATCACCATGCAATCCTTGCATCAGTGTTGAAGTTTTTCGTCATCTCGGCAAATCATCAGTGATTGATTGGATGACGGAAGCATGTCATTTGATAATAACGGAACAGGAACGCGGCACTGATAGTGTTCGCCAGCGGGGTCATATCCGGACCTGTGCTTACTGGGGGAGCTCCAACTGGCAGTGCAGTTCAATTATATCTGTCTCGCAAAGACCACTAGGAGAATTGAAGCACGAAGTCCTGTCATACTGCTTTCACCGTCGCGGCCAAAGCACCTTATCAGTCACGCCAAAATGCCTCCAGCACAATGGGAGATCAAGGCCGAGGCCTGTCGGCAAATCCTGCAAAAGTCACTGAAACCCGAATGGCTGCTTCCCCCAGACCAGCTACCACCCGCCAGCCAGCTCAATGTATCTAACTTCATTGAATCTTGTGGACAGCTGACGCCGCGCGAGCTGCAGATCACGGCGAGCACCGCGGCGGAGCTGACGAGTCAGATGACCGAAGGCAAGCTCACTGCGGTTGAGACTGTCACGGCTTTCTTGAAAAGAGGTCACATCGCGCATCAACTTGTGAACTTTGCTACCGAGTTCATGGTTGAAGATGCACTGGCTGCTGCCGAGGAGCTGGATGCGCACTTCAAGAAAACCGGGAAGCTCGTTGGGCCTTTGCACGGTGTACCGATATCCGCCAAGGAGCACATGAGCCTGAAAGGCCGTAGAGTCCACTCTGGCTATGTCGCATGGGCCGACAACGTGGCCGATGAAGATGCTCTAGTCATTCGTCTGGCAAAGGCTGCCGGCGCGGTGTTCCATGTTCGGACGAACGAGCCTCAGAGCGTCATGGTAAGTGCCCGGGTTCTCTTGGAATACTAGTGGTCGACACGAATGCTAATTGGCGCTTTCAATAGCATCTTGACTGCAGCAATCCCATTTACGGAACAACGGTGAACCCCTACAACCGAAATTTGACAAGTGGCGGGTCTAGCGGAGGAGAAGGTGCTTCGCTAGGCCTTCGTTGTGCAGTGATGGGCATTGGCACAGATATCGGTGGTTCTGTAAGGGTACCGGCTGCCTTTTGCGGTTCTTACGGTATTCGTACGACTGCGATGCGCAACCCGTACAAGGGGGTCTGCATACCTGGGCTCGGACAAGAGAGCATTCGCTGTGTACTGTCTCCATTAGCCAACAGTATTGCAGACCTCGACCTGTTCCAGAAGGTCATCATCGATCAGGAGCCTTGGGAGGAAGAGACCCAGCTTGTACCTTTGCCCTGGAAACGACGCGAGCCGTACAAAACTGGAGACTTCACCATAGGTGTCATTTGGGATGATGGGTAAGTGTCTCCGTTCTACAACCTATTAACTTTGGATACTGACATATGCCATTCTGGGATAGGATGGCTCACCCTCACCCGCCTGTTACACGCGCCCTGAAGCATGCGGTCGCGAAGCTCAAAGAGGCCGGAATCAAGGTTGTTGACTTTGAGCCATACAACCACAGGGAGGGAGCCGAAATCATTCAGACCCTCTATTTCCCTGATGCAGCTGCAACTCAAAGAGAACTCTTGGAGAAGGGCGGTGAACCTGTTGCATTCTTGACAGAATGGGCATTCGCGTACTCAAAGCCTGAACCACTTTCTATCAGAGAGAACTGGGAACTGAACGTTCGACGAGACAATTTTAGGGACGCGTGAGTTGTCCATTCCATACACATACCCATGACAGCCTGAGCGATGTAGACTGACCTGGTCGCAGCTATCACAAAACCATGAAGGATCGCGGAGTTGACTTCATCTTGTGTCCAGCATATGTGGGCCCTCCTGCAAGATTAGGCGAGGCGCAATACTGGCATTACACTACGATCTGGAATATTCTAGATCAGCCAAGTGTGATATTTCCGACGGGAGTCCACGTTGATCCAGCCATCGATGTTGTGGAGGAGAATTACAAGCCTCGCTCTGCCGAGGACGAGCGAGAGTACAAGAAATGTGAGTCAATCGGCTTTTACCCTCCTTAGGCCTTGCCTAACAGAAAACTTCCAAACCAAAGATACCCCAGAAGATTTCAAGGACGCTCCCATTGCGTTGCAGCTCGCAGGCAAACACTTCCGAGACGAAGATACGATCGCTGCGTCTGAGATGGTGTCTAGGATTATTCAGCAGTCAGAGTAAGTGAACGACGCTGTTCGTCGCGATGCATAGCATGCTTTTCATCTGAGATTTCGTGCAGATGGTCGAGCAGTCACCTTTTTCGAAGGTGCTGTAGTCGATGAGACATCATTTTCAAAATACACGAGTAATTTCGCAGTTCTGCAACCTCTTCTGATTTTTACTTGGACAAAAACTCGAATTGCCGAAAACTGGCACGTTCGGCAGCTTCCCCGGACTTTCAGGGGTCTGGGTTGTTGTGGGATGCAGCCTAACCCACCTTTGTGGTTAGGCGCTCCACAAAGATAATGAGTGCGGGGTTTGTTGATGCTTTTGATAAGAGATGGCCACCTGCGATTTGTTTCTCTTATCCCACTGGTCTCTCTGATGTCCACTGGAGAAGTTGAAACCTAGCTTAACCAAGTCTTCAATCGACTCAATCAGCGACAGCGATAGCGATCAGTCTCTCTACCACGATGCCGAGGGCAAGACTGAGGACAAAAACCGGCTGTACCACCTGTAAATAACCTGTTCCTTCGTCTCCGAGTGTCACTGAACCCCCTTGTAGGCAGACAGCGAAAGGTGAAATGCGGGGAAGAGAGACCCTGTTGCCGAAACTGCGCTGCTTCAGCCCGCGATTGTGCGTGGCCGTCCTCTGATCAGCTCCACGACAGGCGTTTTCGCGGCAGACGACTGACAGCGTCTGAGAAGCATGCGTCGCAAGGCCCGTCACCACCATCACCAACACCGTCATGTGACGAGCTTTCTCTCATGTCCTTTGGACACAGAGAAATGCCAGAGATTGAGCATGACTTGTCACATCACTATCTCAACGTGCTGGTCACTGCTTTATTGCTACCAACAGTCACCGAAGCTGACCTGGAGGACTATGGGACCCAGGTCATGGGGATGATGATGAGTTGCGACAGCGTCAAATATGCTGTTTTGGCCAATTCCGCCTCCAATAAATTCATGCTCACCAAGAACTGCCGTTATCACAATACTGCATTGAGGTACTATTTGCGGGCCATCGAGTCGGTCAATCGCTCGCTCCTAGACCTGGGCTCTTCGCATGAAAGCCCGAGCGACACACTTCTGACAACAGTAGTATATCTTTATCTCTATAATGTGAGCCAATTCCATTCTACCCCAGACAACGACCCCGTCACTGACAGCTACACTCGACAGTTCTGGGGAGCAGATACGTCTCTCGACGCCAGGAAACACGTCGATGGTGCTATGAGTCTACTGAAGTTACGTTACGAAGACAAAAGCTCGCCTTTGTCCATGTCCAGCACGCTCCACAGACTAGCAACAGAGAGCGTCCTGTACCAGGCCTTCCTTCTAGCCGCAAGAAAGCCGTTTGCGCCAAACTTCCACATCGATCCGCAGTTCATGGCTCAATCAGAGAGCTTCTTGAACAATGAGCTGATCAACACGCTGTTCTCGGATTCGAGTCTTGTTCTCGGGCTTCCACTACGTCTATACCGTCTCATAACAGTCATCATTGATATGCTTAACTCTCCTGAACACCCCGGCGCGGAGACTGTGACGAGGTTGCTACAGGAGATCAAGCCATGGGAAGAATTCGTCACTACGGATAGAGCAGAAACCGGCAGTGCCCCGTTTTCAACTCCGTCCGAAAGGTTCCAGAGGGACGCAATTACGCTCTTCGTTTTAGCCGCGTCTCTTCTTCTTGATTACATTACAGAGTACTCTATCTCAACACCATCGACGAGAGAAGGAGGGCTCTTAGGGATTACCGGTGGCACCACCTCACCTTTTCTACAAACAACTCGATGGCAGGTTGTTCGTGCTCTATCTATCTTGCGTCGCCCAGAAGCATACGAAACCTGGACACGTTGCTATTTGGGTGCGTGGCCTATGCTTATTTTAGGCTACTCTGTCACCTCCCAGGAGGACATTGACCTAGTGAAGCTGGTATTATATCAAATGCGTGACCGCATGGGTTATGGAGAGATACAAAGAATTATAGATGACCTGAGGGATGTGTGGTCTATGAGGGAACGGGCCACGGTAGACTCTCAGTGAAGATTGATCTTGTTCATCAATATGAATGCCTTCTCGTATAAATAGTCGCCGTAAGAAGGAAGCGGGGAAAGAGATTTTTGCAACCGAAATTGGCGTATTGCACGACCTTGTTCGATGTTTCATTGTTCCCAAGGTATGATTAATGTTCGAGGGTATGATTCTACAACACGTTCTTGCAGCAAGCGCTTCTATTTAGACAACATGCTCCGTTGTTCTCGTACTTCAACCCCTTAATTGGTTTTGCGTTTGTAGTTCCTACTCCATACATCATGTTGTCTGCATGATTGTTGTGTTTATTATCTTTATAACTTTGTACACTTTGTTATTGTTGGCATGCATACCTTACTCAACTTTAAGGGTAATCATAATTCTTTCCTTGTCCATTATTGAGTATATCTCTCGAGTTGCACCTTTTATGGCTTAGATGCCAAGGAAGGACCGTGATGGATGGCTCAATCACATGAGATCTGTAACCTTTATGAACACCTTGAGGACCATTTGCCATCCCAGATTTGAATCTGTAAACGGTCACGACGAAACCAGAGAGGTCTTCCACACAGGTCCGCATGATATGTGAGAGACCTTGACGACCTCAAATACAAGATAAGCATATAAGCAGACCGACCAAACGGAAATTCAATGCACTTTCATACACGGAAAAGTGAAGTCTTGCTTTCGATTACACAGAAGTCCCTCTCACCTGGCGTCAAAATGTTTCGTTTTCAAACCGAGACCAGTCGCTGGACATGTCTTCCGCCAGAGCTACGACTCATGATCTTCGAGGAGTTGGGGACAACGACATCGGACGATCACAAGCATCCGATGGCAAGCTAGACGCTTGTTTCGAGGGAATGGCAAGGCTTCTTTGAACCATTGCTCTGGCAGACTTTGAATATTCGGCCGTCCAGTTCACCATCTGGGCTTGAAGATTTCCACCGGTTCACGCAGAATCATCTGGGAGAAATCAAGAAGATCGCGCTTTATGCTCCGCTGGAACGAAGCAGTTGTGGAGAATGTGGTCTACTGGATATACATCTGGTTATGATGAACACTTATTGGTTTGCCGACGACCTACGCGTGCTCCTTCATTACCTTGTTCGGATGGAGGGAGAAACTAGTCCTGGCATTGAGCTCCATATCGGTGCTATCTGGCCAGACGAACCGCAGTATCGGAGGCCCCGGCATTCTGCACAACGTGAATGTCCTCACCCAATGTCAACTGTGCAAAATGGGGCAATTCGACTGATGACCCAAGCCTCAATCGAACGCTTTCCCCCTTTACCAGCGCCAGATATTGTCACATCACTCTCAATTGATCAGACCATTATTAACGAACTTTGCCCCGGAGCCTTGGACTGGATCATTAGAGGTTTACCTCGCGTCACGACGGCCGACGTTGAGTGAAAGATGTTGAAGCTCAAGCAGCTGGAGAGGCGTTGGGTCAAAGAATCATTAGAAATCAGGAAACATAGACAATTCAAAGATGCTGTGGCTGAGCTTGCAGTCTTTAAATACCCTCCATGTATTAAATCCAGGTTGAATGTGAAAGAAACGTTGAAGAACTTCCCTAAGCACCCGCTTCGAACAGGTAACTCATTACATTACATGATGTAAAGTCTTACCTGATGCTTGCTGTGCTCGAGGGGTTCATCCCCCTCGACAAACCTTCGAACACAATTCTCACAAACACTTTCTTCTGGCCACACAACCGCCGGCCACCCTTTGAGACCGGCAAGACCCGCGATAGCTAGGCGAGCATACCAGCTTCCTGTAGTCAATACAATAGCTGTCTCATCTCCGATGAGATTTTCCTGGCAAAGAAGTACCTCGTCCCAACTTGTTACAGAGCGAAGTGGTCTGTCGGAGTATTTTTGAAGTGCAAGCCCCTTTGAGCTACCAGAGATGTCACATGCGCATCCGGAAAGGCGTTTAAGGTTCCGATTACCTAGAGACGACAGCACATCTAGGTCAGTAACCCATCGAGGGCCGTCGTACACTTGTACCACGGCTTCTCGGATGACCACGTCTGCGTCCACAGCCCCTGCACCACCGGCAACTGGGACGATGAAGTCCGTGCACCGAAGATGAAGTGAAGTTGACTGAAATCGATTGACGAGTTCGCCATTAAAATCCTCCACCTTGATCTTGGCTCCCTCTTCTATTCCAAGCCTGAGGACGAGAGGATCTGGCGGGGGAACCAGCAAGACAATCCCTGGCAAACCTAAATTGCCCAGCATTCTGTGTATCCCATGCATGTCAGGGTGGGACGATCGACCAGATCGGCATGGGTCTTGTAGTAGAAACTCGGCAGCGTAGATCGAATTTCCAGATGCGACCGCCATAACGTGTTTGAACTGATCAACGTGGAGGTCATGCTCTCCAGACTCGAGGTAGGTCAGGCACGCGAACTTCGTATTTCGATGGAGCTGATTCTGATGATGATCTTCAAAGGCCTTTGGCTCCATCCGAGCCCAATGCGTAACGCTCAGAGGTCGTTTTGAGACGTGTATAGATACGGTAGCCCCTGGCCACGTGTGATAAAGCTGACTTGCTCGGAAGAGTGCCTGTAACGACGGGAACATAGACCTGCCCAACCACGCCACGCCACTTAGGCTTTTGGAATGATCCTTTAGCCCTGATTGCGGAACCTGGCGGAGGTAGTTGCGCAGTAGTTCAGCGTCCAGACGACCGGAATGAAGAATGCCAGTGAGCTCAGCCAAGGACACACTCGGCATATCCACAGCAGCCTCCTTACTGAGAAATAATGCAGCGTGCGGACAGGCCTCAACCGAAGTGAATTCAACGCTACGGTTGATGACATTGCCATCGTCCATAGTCCACGAAGTAAAGTCTACGTATGGATGGAGTGTCTCGAATTCGATCGGCTGTGCCATCATTGGTGGCAGACAATCGTTTTCCGCGATCATTTCCGTAACTCGGGAATCTCGTTGTGATTTGTATCGTTTCTCGAAGGATGCAGGTGGGTCAATCCACTCGAACTTACCACCAAATCCGATAGAAAGATTCCTATCTCTAATGGCGGCTATGCTTCGTGTTGAAAGCCAGGAAACCTCTTCCTGCAATCCGACAACCTCTGATTGGCAGCGTCTGACATTTCGACATGCCGGGCCGGCTGGAGAACCGTCGAAATGTGACAGGCAGGAGCATAGCGATGTGCACTTAACGCCTTCTTGAACACAAATACAGCGCATGTCGCATGGGTGTTGCTTCGTACCATCATGGTACATAGAGCCAGAGTCAAGGCTCCCGTCGTTATCCTTCTCGTCGTGGCACCGGCAGCCTTTTGCGACCAGAAATCGGTAGTTATTGGTTTTGAAATCTGTTGAAATAATGGTAGTTGGCCCGCCTCTGCGTCAAAAAGGGGAAGATCTACACTTCGGCCATCGATACCCCTTTTCTCATAGTCTTCGACTAAGTCAAGATATCTTTGCTCCTGTGCGTTTGCAGTCCTGTCAACATGGATCCATCGACAATGGCCCGCATGTTTTTGGAAATCTCCGTCTGGCGATCGCTTTCGGGATTGCAAGGACTGCTCGACGGCCGAAACAACTTCCACATTTCCCTGAATGCTCCGAATATCATCTTTTGACATAGCTCTTAAAATCGCAAGGGGTCGACTAACAATAATGGCGTCGCTTTCGTGAAACCCGCATTTCTTAGCCAGCGATCGGAAGTCGAGTACTTTGGATTCAACAAGCTGTTGGTTCTGGTGCGGCTTTCGTGAGAGCTTGGACTGGAGATAAGGATTCAATAACCCAAACATGGCGGGAGTGTTGCGAAAGTCAGAGTCCAAGAGGTTGCGACCTCGTCGACGGCCGTACTCTATTCGATGAAGTGCATTTTCCTTCTCCCGCCCTTCCATTGAGAGAAAGTCTCCAGACGCATCAATAAGGGGCGTGATCCAATCCAAACTCAGTTCTGGTACTGTAGGATTCCTTAGTCTCTCCATGGAGTCGACCATGTCAAGTTTTGCGGCTTTTCCCAAAGCCGCGAAACACTTCGCAACATCCTCGATGTTGACAGATTCGGGCTTGTCCCATGAATGTATGAAGGATCCGAGAGCGATTAGGCGAAGCTCTCTCAACGTTATACGACCATCATCATTGAGAGACCTTTCAACTTGAACTGGTTCGCCGTAGTGACGCAAATGAGACAACGCAAGTGACCATCTGACGCCCCCATCCAACTCCGAAGATGATTCTAGCCCAAGTGTAATGGTTCCGTCTGGTTTGACTAGACCATCATGAAATAAGACCAGTTTGTCGGGGTTGAAAACCTGAACATCAGGATATAGATGCCATGACAGAAAGCCAAGAATGATAGCGCCATTTCTGATCTCTTGAGGTGACCCACTTATGGCATTCTGAACTGCACACATTGCGATCGACCAGTTCTTCATCACATCGGCGTAAGTCGATCCAAATGTCCGGATTGATGGCACATTCTTTATGATGAGCCTCATTTGCGTATTGTCAAACCTCTTGAATTCGTTAGCAGATTCTAGCCAGGCTCGAGCACTGGCATCTCACGCTCTCAAATCGTCTCTTGTGATTTGAAGCCCTTGTGTTATGGCGAATTGAGCCGCAATGCCCTTCAGTTGGTTCGGGTCTGCTGTAAGTTCAAGCTCGGCTAGTCTGCATTGCACGATCTGATACCAGATGGCCGTAGCCTCGGCAGGGTTGGGATGCATGGTCGCAAGCATGCACGTGAGTAGATGGAGAGCGACGTGTTCTGGGCCAGATGTTATGGCAGCCAGGATCGATGTGCCATCGATTCCAATATGGTCAGAGAAAGGGCCGAAGTCCATGAACTATGATCCATCTTTGCTTAGAAAAGTCTTCATTTGCTGATCAGAGATCATCTCGCGCTCGTCTCGTACCTCAGTTTGTAATTTCGCGCAAGATGCAATCTCTGAGGCCCTCCTGCCATATGCGTCTGACAGGACTTCAATATCAGGAATGCAGTCGCTAAAAATGGCCCCCAGCCTCCGCGCTGTCTGGTGGTCCTGGCCGTTCCATGCATTTTCCCGGCGCTTACTGGACAGCGCATTGCTAAGGCCCTCGTACTGCTTTGGTATCGCATTGATCGTGACCAAGGAGAAGTCAACGTTGGCATTGAATAAGCCCACTAGATACTTCCTTCCATCGCGCGGGTCGTTTCTCTAAAGATGATGACAAAAAGAAAATAGGTGGCATGGACGACTTGAACGAGGGAAGCTCCGCAGCGAGAGTTGACATCTGGACTGTATTAATGGGAAAGGCCAAGCGATGATTGTAACGAGACCCGATGACTAGGAGGGACATTAGGTGGGGGACGCAGCATAGCATGAGTCTGCCTCACGGTTGCCTCGCCGATCGTTGCATGATGATTGCATGACTGCAGTCATACGTGTCAACGTATGCATAAATTTCATCCCACGTACATGCAATCTCTCTTACTACAGCCCAAAGGATACGAAAGCCTTGGATTCGTATGCAAGCCTCATGCAGTGCAGGTAGAAAATGCACTACGCCTCAGAATAATAATGGGTGAGTGATGAATTGACGTGCACTCATTCTAAAGTTGCCTTGTAGGATGCCACAAAATGATGGAATATCTTTCCATGGGACTCACAAGGGCTGAGATATCTCACAGCCAAGCGTGGATTTAGGTATTACATGTCCAGATCGCCGTCCCCTGCCCTCTTTCCTAACAATACCTCAAGTAGGAATCGAAACGGCATGTTGTGAAAAAAGCCAGAAGGGGTTGGAAGGTAAAGGAATTATATTTTGCGAGAAAACCGTCCCATCCTTACAATTACGTATTTCATGGCTCGAACGCAGTTAAGACTTAGTGCTTGAAGCGAACGTCTTTCCTACTGCTTCCTTGGTCTTCGGTCGTAGCCAGGTAAATATTTCGCTCCTGAAAAAGTTGTTAGCTATTAATGAAAGCAGTTCAGAGATTACCGGCCGTTTAACCTCTTCTGTCATGGTGTTCCATTCTGTTTCCCTCTTTCTGTTACACCACATGTAGAATACCTTCGCTAGAAGATAGATACACATGTTCCCGCAGCAGATGCCAATGAGCACGCGATTTCCTCTGCGGTCTGAAACTTGAAATTAGCTGAAACAAGTTCACCAAGTGGATATCTGTGTATGCTCACACTCCGGCCTATCGTCTTCACGGTAAATATTCGAGTAGATAACACGAGCAAGCTGTACCATCATACTGCGAAACAATCAGACTCCTTTCTGCTCGGTGCCAAATAAAGGCCGACCTACTTATACAACGCAGCCGACACAGCTCTAGTGCGAACTGAATGGGAATTGCGAGAAGCCCAAGAAACGTGCATTGCATGAGCTAGAATCCGGGTCAGATGTTTCTAAGGCTGTCTTCAGTCGAGTGACTTACGCGAAGGGTAAGACAGGAGCACTGTTACAACAGCATATTGCACCCAGGGACTTCTGTTCGATGGGAGTACCGCCATGGCTATCAGGTTGGGCAAGTACCAGAGCTGGGTGAAGGCACCAAACAAGGCTCTGGAGTCCCAAATCTCAGACAGATACGTCATGATCATCATGAAGATTGCGCCGAGGAACTGAGGTGGTATGCTCAAAAGGTTGGTGTCGTTCGTGTTGAAGCCCAGATTTCTGAGAGTCAAGGTGAGGTACTGGTCGGGGGGACCAGACGGGATCTCCCATATGAGACCGAAAATGTAGATGGGCCACAGTTCCCAGTCAGCCAAAGACTGAAGAAGCAACTTCGGAGTAATGGCTTGACGGTTGTGCATGTCGCCCTTGGATGGATCATCGCGCAGAATGCGGTTGACCAGCACCCTCTCTTCATGCTCGTTGAACCAACCATTGGGGCGCCAAGGTGCTCGTGTTTGGGTTGGAGACGGAGCCATCATAAACCATGCCCAAATGCTGATCGACATGGTCAAGATGCCTTCGATTATGAACAGCCACCGCCAGCCCTCATAACCACTGAGGCCATCCATTCGCAGGACGCCGAGGGCAAGGAGAGGTGCGATAATGTCGGTGATGCGGCGGACTGTCCAGAACATGGCGAGTCGGAAGGGTAGTTCTGTTGACTTGAAGAAGTATGTGAGATAGAGAACCATGTCCGGGATGAAGCCTCCTTGAAGAATGCCGAGTAGCGCGCGACAGACAAGGAACGAAGTTCTCCCGCTGAGCCAAAACTGGCAGCCGGATACGAGACTCCAGGAACACATGATGAATGGGATCCATCGATCGGGACCGAGTTTCTTGCTAACCATCTGCGAGGGAAGCTCGGCGCATAAAAACGAGATCTGGAAGACTGTATTGCCCAAGTTGTAGTCGTTGGTGTCCATCCCCAGACTCTCGAGAAATGATGCCGAATTCGCTTGACTCAAGTTTCCGCGGGGCAGGTCGAGGGCGAAGAATGCTATAGGGGAGTAAGTAGATGCAACTGGGGCGGTACTATGCATCGAAGAACTGACCAAGGCATGCCCAAAAAGTGATTTTCCAGTCGAGCTTGTTGATGAGGCGGAGCTCTTCGCCCCATGTCCAGCGGAAGGTAGGGTCGAAGCGGTGCAGATTTTCATATCGCGGGTGCGGTTGGATGAATTTGGCGGTGGAGGGATGATCGTAAACAGAAGGTTGAGTTGCTATCGCGTTCTCGTCATAGCCGCTTTTCTTCTTGAAAAACGACATGATTGGAATGATGGGTGCATCTTGCTTCCGAAGTTCCTCTTGCTCGCGAAGTATCCGATTCGTTTCCTGCTCGATCTCTTCGTCTGTCTGCTCGACTTTTGAGACATCGTTCCTGTCGACGTTGCAGTCAAGCTCCGACGGAGGAGTCGACGAGCTCTCTATCTCCTTCTTCTCTGACATATTGGCGCGGAGGTTCCAAAGCATCGTCTAGAAAGCAAAGAAGCACGAGACGACAACGGTCAGCCGAGGACCTGTACGGTTTTAAGCCTTCCATTGCGAACATTATCTCCCGAAAAATCCTTCTAGCGCAAAATCACTCAAGTAAATGGGTTCTATGCATGCCCAGCCTCCGCTCAAGAGCTTCGCGGAGGGTGGTCATCTTCTTCCACAGATAAAGAGACAGCCTTAGCCACAAAGCCCCAGGGGTGAAGCAGCCAAGACCCTTCGATTGGGCCAAAATGAAGCCATTCAACCACTGCCAATGTTGAGATTGCTCATCGAATGCGCTGAAAGTCAGCGTTTGGTTGATCACATCATCAACTTCGCAGTCGCTAGACCCTTGGCCGTGGCAGTGCTTGATGCTTGCTTGTCGCAAATCACTCAATTGCTGTCGAAAATTCAGGTAGGAACATTGAGTGTAAAACGCGTTTTGAGCTGTTGAGTCCCAAAAATGATGCGATCTACCAAGGAAAAGACGTGATTGACTCGACAGGAGAACCGCGGCGACAAGATATGATTTAGTCCTTAGCGGTCTCTTGGTATTCTTGGTATTGCACCTTGGCAACCTTCTGCGCGGAGGTGATTTGGACTTAGCTGGTATCTGGTGTCGACATCAAGTCTCACAATGACGAAAACACTGGTACTTCAGCCCCAAACTCATTATGTGCCCAGCGATCGAAGGTTTCTGCGCCAGAATGTGTTTAAAGTGTTGCGCTGTCATCGACCCTGAACCCCCGAAAGCCCGCGCCGGATCAGACCCGCAGATCGGCAGACGAGTGGGGCTTCGCGGCCGGCACACCGGGCAGGCGTCGGTAAACTTCGGCCCCTTTTCCCTCGGGCTCCTTAATGAATAGACGCACTGAACCTAATCGGGTAGAGAAAAATTGATTGGGCACTCTCCTCCGGCTCGTGGTGATGTTGAAGTCTAGACATGAGTGAGCCCTATGAGTTAAGCTTTTCTGAATAGTCAAGCCCTTACGTACGGAGCACGAGGCGGACGAACAGGGAAATAATCCAAGACTCAGCCTCTGATATGTAAGTCATCGCAATTCTAAGTTGGAGTTAGCCTCAACTCAAAAGCAAAACCATCCCACTTCTACACTAAACGTCAGCAAATTTTCGATAGAGCTCTGAGGTTGACTAGTAGACACCGACACGGCAGAAATGGTTCTCTTGATTCAGAAAGCTAGATCAAATCGCAACGTGGCGCATCCTGTTTTAGGTGATAGTCTTCGAGTGGATTGGCCCGTGATGACACTTGCCATGTTCCCGACAGTGACACTGTTTCAGATGCTTCAGATGAAGTCTAAGCTAAGCTTGGGCAGCGCAAGGTTTTCCCGTTTGACTCCGGTGCAGACGGAATCTGATCCGTCATGACCGTCGTCGATAGAACTTGACCAGGTTCTATCCGCGAACGACGTGACCGACGACCGAGGTTCCCTGAGCTCGTACTTTGAGGCCAGCGAAGCGGCATTAGAACACGCAAATCATACGCTGCATTTAGTCTTGACACATATCTAGGGCTGAGTCGCATTGGTGGTCACGAAGTTTGACATGGTCATTGTGCATACTCGACCAACTAGGAGTTACGGCCGAGGATACTCGCAACGATTCCCCTTACTTTAATACTTCTTCACTTCGTCAAATCTTTCGCCAAATTTCTCGTAACATCATCTCGTAACCTTTGCGTCTCGGCAGATCCTACCCAATAAGGCGACGTGGAATGCGACAAACAGTAGGTCGGACGTATGCTGACATACTTGTACGGAAACCGGCCCGGAGGTCGGCGACCTCAGGTCGCCATTCCCCACGGTGAACATTGGTCTTCGGTCCTGCATTATCCATATCAAAATCGGTTCCTTCATTTGCCGTAGGGTATCTGTCTAATGTCTACGAAAAGTCTATCTCTATGTAGCGTTCAAATCCATCCAATGTTCAGGAAATCACTCTTGCCGACTGTTCTCTGACCAAAACGGCAGCCCAGCCTGAGACCGCAAGGTTCCGTAAAGGGCAGCGCCGTCCAGATTCTCACCCCCATATGCCCTGGCACTCAGCATGTTGTTGGTTGCGACATCGAGAGCCGGCATTCTCACCCCGAGGTCACCAGCCACCCGCAGCGCGTGCTTTGCGTCCTTGATGGTGTTTGAAACCGCGAAACCAGCCCAGTCCTCCTTTGGTGCCCACGAGCCGCTGGTCATGCGGCGCGAATAGCTTCCCAAAACAGGTCCAAAGTTTTCAAAGATGAGCTCCTCCATCGCATTCGTACCGATGCCGTTGTGCTCGGCAAGAACTTGAGTCTCTGCAATAGCTTCCAAGAAGACAACCAGCAGCACGTTTCTACCAGAAGTGTCAGAGATGTGCAATACGAATAATGCGAGAATGGATAGGAGGGGAACTCGGCACCTACCCAGTAACTTTGAGCATGGGAGACTTGGTCACATCCTCGCCCATGTTGATCACCTTTCTACCCATAACGTCCAGGACCAGAGGCTCCAGACGTTGTATCGTAGCTTGCGGGCCAGCCATGGCAAAGATCAATCGTCCAGCTTGAGCAACCGGACTAGCACCGAAGACCGGGGCGGCGATAAAGACAGCGCCAGCTTCTTGCAGCGTCTCCGACACTGCTGCTGCGGTGTCAGGGTGAATTGTGGAACAGTCCACCAAAGTCTTGCCCTTCAAGCTGATGCCACTGCTAACGAGCTCCTTTACCAAAGCCTGAAGGACTGCGTCGGCAGAGACCTGAACAGTTGGTCAGACTAGGGTAAATCTCCACTTCAGACAAAGACTTACCATGGTGAAGATGTCATCGCATGTTTGCGCAACCTCCACTATGGAGCTCTTTGCGACGGCCCCTGCGTCGACCAACGCATCCCCCTTGGATAAAGTTCGGTTCGAAAATGTCAGGCTGGACCCATGTTGTTGCAGCTTCTTATGCAGGTTGAGTGCCATGGGTAGGCCCATAGAGCCGAGGCCATACTAGTCGTCGTTTCAGCAAGGTATCCTGGTGAGGGAGCGTCTTGTACCTACCCAACCGACGGGGTTCATCTTCTGCATGATGATTGGATAGTTTTTACGTATTATTCGTCGTAAATGCGGCCGAGGATATGGGTTGAGATGGGCTTCGTGAAGTTGTCATATGGCCTGGAATAGATGCCTTCTTGTTCACACGCATCTTATGTACAAACCCTCTACTACACGCAGGATTGCGATCTCGGGATGTGATCCGTTATCATTAGTCTCGCCATCCAACAAGAAGTCAAGGTAATAATGGCTCAATTCCTATCGACTCGGTGGGTCAAGATTGATAACATGAAGCATTTCTTGGACGGTGAGTCTCATCAGTCGCTACTGTCACTGATGAACATGGATGGACCTGCGCAACTACGGTCCGAAAACCGAGATATTACAGGGGTCTTCGGAGGGCCGTGATCGGACCCACGCAATTTTTTGCTGTGCAATGATGGTGCTCCTAGTCCGGCCTTCGGAGACAACGTCCGATGCACTGATTGACTTGAGTCGTTATCTTAGTAATCCCGAGCCGGGTACTTACCCGACAAACACGGAAAGATGCCTATCTGATTGATATCCGTATCGTCTTCCGAAAGATTCAGCAAGGTGTAAGAATTGAAAGAAAAGCTTCATGGTCTTGCTGGCTGCCGTGCAGGTGATCACGTGCGCGTGTGTCGGTTTTATTTCTCGAATAGGAAGTCTGATGCGCCGTGAATCCGATGGCTTGTGTGCCACGGACCATCTTGCCTGCACGTACGTTTGATGAGGGCATCAATTTGCAAACTCGGGATGCAATTGTTCGTCAAGATGTTTCATCTGCAAAAATTCTTGTCCAAGATGTCGCCCAAAATCTGTTATAACAACCAGACTGTCCGTTCCTGAGCGATTCGACTCACCGCAGTACCGTCTTCCTGGTCGACGATCAATCGTGGCCAACTCCGAATGAGAGAACAGCATGCCAGCTCTGGTCAAGTAGTCCTTCATGCTACTTCGAGCAATCATCGAGAGCGTCTGACATGGAAGAAACAAAGAAGATACGCCGCTGATCGTTTTTGCTCGGTATTGAAATTACAGGTTCGTACCCAATGAGTCCGAGATGGACAGTAAATGGGGGAATTTGCCCCGGGCAGAAAAGGCAGAATCTCTCCGTAAAACCTCGTGGCTGTCAACCACGAGCAGCGCAGCCTAAGAGCTTTACATTCTCATTTGAAGTTCGTCTAACAGGGTTACCGTCCCTTAAGATATGGTCGTCATCCTTGTTAACATCTGGCAAACGATCGGAAGCAGGCGAGCAGCAATCACGGCTCCAGCCGGCTCCCCTGAATCTGTGGAGCAAGGTCTGATTTGAAATTTCACCCCATCAAACCTATTGTGCACCCTGATGGAATGCGCGCGATGCGCGCGGTGAGACATTAGCCTGCAGCGACGGCGCCCGCCGATGGAACTCGCCTGATGTTGCGAATAAAAGCAAATTCCATGTCTGTGCGTAGCTTACCGTGGGTTTTCGTCCATGAGAACGTAAAATGGACAGAGGCGACTTTACTGCGACGGGCCGGCTAAGCGCTTACACGTACAGCATTAAATGGCCAGTGTCGGAGGCTTCCTGCAGCAGAATGATGCCCTACGCATCGATGACTTCGTAAATGAAGACAGACGGTTAAATGGAGCGGCGGAAAGATTTGACTTCGTTTTATACTTCATCTGACTGGTTCATTCCAGATGAGAAGGTAATTCTGCAATTAAGCCCGCATGGGCTCTCTCCGTATCACGAAAACGAGGATACCTCGCAGTAGTAGCGAACTCAGTGTCCTTGACATTCCATAGTAATGTAAGGTTTCTTTAGGTGCACCGCGCGGCGCCACAGAGCACCTCAATGAATAGCAGACAGGAACCCTCAGACTTTCACGGGCATTGGCAGTCAGCCGTACGTAGGGCGCAAAAGTGAACCCTGCCATCACGGGCCAATTGCATATCAAAACATATTCCTATCCCACCGGTAGGTTATAGTACCCCGATTGAGTTAGAGTCGCGGACCATCCGCGAGTATCGTTAGGTGCGCATGAGTGAAGCCAGCGTACGAATAAGGCAGCTGCTCCCCCTAAAGATTTATCCGCCCTCTGAGTGGACCTGACTCATGTTCTTCTTTACAGCTGTCGACGTAACGTCACGTAAAGTTTCTCAGGGACCCCTGGCAGCTTCACGGCCTTACTCAGTATTGTAGTTCACAAATTGCTGACCAACGCGGTCTAAGCGTTTGGCTTGGAGCCAAGTGGTTGGAGATGTCACCATCTGACGGCGGGGCTTTTGGAGACGGCAAGAACTTGCCTAGGCAAAAGGTCCTGCAAGAAGGCTTGTCTCACTTGATTCCTGTCGCGCCAAGGGGGCCGATCATCCCGGGGCTGGCAAAGGGGCGTTCCTGCGGCGGACTTTCAGTCCGACAGAATCTCCCAATGACGGCAATTTATGGGTCTGTCACCGAAAACCGGGCTCCACTCTTTGGTTCGGCCCCGAATGGCGGCATCTGTGGACGGATATCGGGGGGCAAAGCGGACAGAGTATACCAAGGATGGAAAGCTGCTGTGTGCCCGGGGAAAACCCATCTGTGTCTTCACGAGAAAGGATTCGAAGGAGATAGGTGCCCTTGCGAAAGTCTATCCAGATTGCCTAGTCAACTTGCTGCCCAACCAGCCGGCAGAGTTCAACAAGCAACCCACCACGAAGCTGTCAAAGAATATGCAACTGATACCAACCTTGGATGCAGCGACGTAGTTCAAGATGTCCCAAATTACCAAATTAGGGGTTGTAGCAACGGGAATACCAACCTGACGTAAACTTTCAGCAACAATGCGACCTTGTACGATTTTACGGAGGACCGGGAGTTATGTAGAGGCCCGCTCAAGGCCCATCACGGTCGATGTCGTCGATAAACATGGCTCGTCGCGTCATGTAAAGGCTCGCGCGGATGTAACGGGTATCATTCATCCGCAGCCAGTCAGAAGGTTGGTATGCAGCGCGATGCGGTGCGCAAAATCACACCGACTTTCATTCGCTGTAGATGCAGAACGGCAGACGGTAAATCACTGCTAAAGGCTTCTGTACCTTCGATCCCTGAGACTTTGCTACGAACAACAATCCACCGGACTCCTTGAAGTGTCCGCCGAGAGTGATTTACCCAGGGGTTTGGAAGGAAAGTCTACAGAAACTTGATCTTGAGGTTGATGATTGCCGTTGCTAGCAACCATAACCTTCTTGCGGACTTGGGTTCCACTGGAAGATAGGCCGAATTCAGAGAACCGAATTCAGAGGAGCCAGTATTATGGCAACGAGAAAGACCGGCATCTAATGTTGGGGCAAAACTGTGCCTACGCCTTTCTGCGTAGGGAGAGTAGCTGATCCGTCAATGTGGTAGCGGTTGGTTGGACTAGCGGCTAGGCTTGTGTGAAGGGCAGTCAATGACTCGATGTACGTCAAATTTAGGACTCGTCCTTCCATAGAAACTACTATGGCCGGATTTGAATCGCATGGCATAGTGCGTGTTGCTGTATGTCAGGCCCACATTGCATAACCGAGTCAAGCATCTCGACTATGCATCGGCTATTGTTTCCTAACCCAAATATGGCTTATTTGCATCTGTTTCATGTAGTGTAGCACATCTCGATGGATCTGGTCAACTGGCCACTTATCC
>JANUHK010000356.1:0-33287 GCA_026319125.1 Colletotrichum noveboracense | reverse complement strand
CAAGGGAATATAGGATCTTTTCTGAGTATGAAGAGTCCAATCTCCAGTGTGGCGCTAGCAGACTTGTGTGGATGCATACTAGGCCACCTATTTCACCGATGATGTCCCACACACTGCGCCATTGCCGTAATTGCTCAGCCTGGAATGAAGAGAAGAGTCGACGTGTGAGAAAAGGATGCCAGATTGGCCGCATGATCGGTCCAGTGACAAACCATGCTATGTCAAAGGAGGTCACAAGTGCCAGCTGCCATGCAGGTGTGACGCGGAGGAACGCTTGAAGGGACGCCAGGTCATTGAATGAATATGTTGGTGTTCGCAGCAGTAGCGGCACAAACTCCCAATAACTATGACTGATCAGTCTCCGCCTGTTTGTGCCTGAGTTATAACGCACATTGTTTTGGAAGCTGTGAGAATCGAAAGCCAGCGAGCCTTGTGCGACCGACCACGTTTCGCAAAGCAAATAGCGTGTTTGGAATGGACCGGTGTCTGGATGGGGCACGCTCGACCCAATGCTTGCGACAGATGCCAAAAGCCATCATTCGAGACCGGCTTTGCGTGAAGGCAGGCAGCGCTGTACAGACTTCGGCCATCACATATTATGTGCACCGTAGAGGCTGGAAGAAGATGGCTGTAAATCTCGAGGCGTATCTCTAGCGGTAGTTGGAGCAGGTTGTAGTGCTCAGAAGATGCCATATCAGGCACCAGACTTGATAATCTAGGCGTGGTGGTTGTTGACGAATAGCCGCTGGGCCTTCTTTGATCTTATTTACTCGGCATTCCTTTACACAAGGCTCTCATATTATATTGACGCAGGCCATTATGAATAAATACTGTAATAACCACTATAATAAAGGATCTCGCCCGTCCATATAACGGTCTGAGAGAACATAAAACGCTTAACCTTGTTGTATAGTAACGGCCCAATATAACCACAATGTAAGTCTAGCAATAAGATAAACGGTTAAGGACCCCTTCAAAACTTCTAGAGCGGCTAGTGTAACCAGAGCAGCATGCTGACACCTACTCATACGACGGGCCCAACCCTTTTTATTAGAGCGGTTATATCACGCCAAGCAAAAGGAGACCCTACTGGGCTTAGTTTTAGCAGAAGGCGTTAGTCATTACCAGGGTATCTTGAATTCAAGCTTAAGTAACTGTAAGTGAGATAAGGCCTGGATTCCTTACTTCACAGCTTATCAACTAGTCACAAATATGTCATAATTTGAACGTTTGATAGATTGCGTCCTCAAGCTACTCACTTAGCAGGCAGACTGCAGATAGAATAAAACGAGTCCACGTTCCAGACTGCTGAAAAAGCGTCACTCAGTCTGCCGTCGGTGGCCAAGCTTTTGCCCACGTAACGGACCATGAGGCTATCTCAGAATAAGTGTGTTATATGCCGTGCTTAAATTAAAGATCGAGCAGTTAGAGCCTGTAGTAAGTGCCTCGATAGCTGCAGCATAACTACTTAAATGTGTCTCAAGTCCCAGAAGAAAGTCTTTGAACCATACTCTATCGATAGACTCCAAACAATGCTTTTCAAATATCTCGCAGTGTCCTACTGTGCCATTGCCGTAGGACAGGCGCACGCCCTTAAGAGGGATGCAGGCCCCAGTCCCCCCGAAAAAGACTGGAAAGCGGAGAAATTCGCTCAGTCGTGTTTGGGCTTGGCCTTCTCAAACAACGAAATCAATGCTCAGTGTAACGACACCATGCAGCGACTCGTGTGGTCTCGGCTGCATCTAGGCCGCTGTCTCGTCAACGAGGATGGCTCTCTCAAGGCCAGCAACGGGTAGGCTAAGAGACCAAAACGTATGCTGCGCTAACGTATTCTGGTAGCGGATACTTCCAACACTCTTGCTCGAAGTGTTCTATCCAGGGGAGGAGCACCTTCCAATGCGAATGTAAGCCCGGACCCAACGGCGCTGAGCAGCAGCAAACCACAGTTGACCTTGGTATGTGTCCTAAGTAACGCTATAATCTCTTCTACTGATACATGTAATTATCTACGTAGACTAGGTTCTAGGCAACTTTGGCGGTCGGCTGTGTTGCGGCAAAGATAGTTACGAATGTGGAGACATTCGGCTATACAACGATAAGATATAGAACGGGCTTATGTTTAGCGCGAGTATAGTGATAAGGGGATTAATCTCTAGCTTTATATGTATATATATATTCTAGATAAGAGGTTCTCATAATTAAGATACAGCTAAACTCACTTTTTTAAAATATGAATTAGTTAGTATCTTTAGGAAATATGATTTTATTAGCATCTCTTCTAGCTATATATAACTAAAGTTTAGCATTAAGTATAAGGCAGTTGCTTTAGGAGCCTTAATATTTATAAGTAAAGTATATAAAATAGATTGTCCTACTTATTAGAAGCTTATAGAAAAGGTCTCTTAATAAGTAAGATAAATTAGCCTTATAAAGTTAGCCCTTAATACTGCTATTCGCTTATGCCCCCTTTAGTAACCCTTATTATTCTTACGTTTTATTAAGACTAGAGTTTTTGCTCTCTAGATACCTACTAGTTTGGTTTGCTTATTTATTAATAGGAGTAATTACTCAATATATTCACTTCCAGAAGGTCTTAAAGACATTTTAAGCATATACTTAGATGCGATATAGTAATTTGCTCTCTATAGTTATAAGATTATTAACTATCTTATAACTAATATATATTGTTTCACACTCTCACGTTGTACTAATATCTGTAAGGGTCTAGGTTGTGGTCGATGCCATTTGACTAGCCTGTTGCTACGAACATTATCAATCTTGTTGAAAAGATCACAAAGTCCTCCTCTCCCTCCTCACAGACAGCTTCCCCCTCATATTCCCTATTTTCCCCGCAATGTCATTGATCCGATCCCTATGTTCTGATTGGTGAAGCGTTTTAACTTTCTAGTGTTTTTCCGCCCGCGATATCCTTCTGACTTGTGCTTATCCCTCGGTGTCATGGCTGAGGGTAAAGCCAAAGGCCGAATACCGGTCCTTAGACCGTGACAATATCCATCATAAGTTCAAACTCGGAACTCCATATCGTTGTGTCTTCAAGGTGCTTATCAACTCCTGGTGGTGGCTGGAGCAAGCTACTCACGGTCACTCGGTGACGTATGAGACTAGATTCAGGTGACTTATTTTCTGTCTCATGGACATTCCAGTCTGCAAGCATGAGTAGTGGCGGGCTTTGAACTATTACTTCAGTATCGTTGTGTCCAAAGTCGTATGATGACCGTAACCAATCATCGTCTTCCGCGTGAGCCTGGCGTTGAGCAGAATCTTTCGTCGTCTCATGACTGTTATGAGATAGGAACAAGCCCAACGGGTCGATGTATCGGTTCCGATCGGAGTGTTTGCTCCCATGGCCGTCTGGGTGGTTGGTGCTCGCTGCGCTCAGTGCGACTGGAGAGACCGAAACAGGAATATGTGGCGCCTGCCACGTCACGACTGGATGAACCGAAGGAGATACATTAGAAGTGCTCAGTTGAATGTATGCTTCGTCGTCAGCCAGATGACGCTCTGGGCGTCTTGACACAGGGGAGGTGAAACTATTATCTCCGCACCAGCTCCTGGACCTCAATCGGCTCTCCCACCCTTCATAAGTCGGTGAGAGCCGCTTTTGACTGGCGATCAGCCTTAACTGCTTGTTGTTTTGTGGGTTGCCGGATTGTTGAGATTCCTCCATGCGTTGCATTTTGTAAGTGGTTTAAGGCGGCCAGATTTGAGAAGGTTGCATCTCTTATATTTTATATTTCCTCAGCAGCTATAATGATTATAATGATTAATAATGTGGAATAAGTTTTCATAAACATACCGTGTTTTATCCTCCTGAAAATAACTGTTAGATGCCCTACTGTTAGGACGTCTATAGAACAAGCTACTAACATACGTCTTCCCATGGGCGACGCTTATAGCGGTAACGCTACACATATATACGGGGCATAAAAGTAATTCTTAGGCTATAAAAGAAGACATTTAATCATTCTATTAAAAACGATCTTAAGACTAGGCTATATAGTCAGTTTATCTACTACGCTTATAGCTGATATAGTAAAAAGCGTAATAGGCTTCACCAAATATTATAAGATAATATATTTAGTAGTAGTGGTGTCGAGCTATAGCTTATGTGGCACCCTTATAGCTAGTAAGTACTAACAGCGTAGGCGTTACTAGAGCTAAGATAAGAAAGCTGGAATTGGACGCAGGCAGGCATAGACAGGAAACAGATGAAGCCAAGAGAACACAGCTAGATATAACTGACTGTTAAGCCCCGTTAGGAGCTCGGTATATAATAATTTCCCTTCGCCTTACCTAACCCTAATTACTTCTTTTTCCTCTTTTTTTCCTTATTATGAAGCCGCGTTAAGCGTTCTATAGGCCTAGTAATATATGTGTCGTAACAGCTGCAGTTTGTTAATACTACTTTATTGCTAAGTCTTTAGTGCCCAGTATATAATTTTAAAACGAGCTTTACCCAATAGTTAAACTTCTTTATTAATAATGAAAATAGTTAAGACGTTAAGTAACTAGTAATATAGTGTACCGCTTTTAGTGATGAGCTATAGTGACGTAATAAATACTACCTTACGTATTTAACTGAAGGGTCTTAAGATAGATCTATAAGCTGGGGAGTAATTAACGTCCGTCACCCACTTCTAGGCCACCCCCACATCTGGGCCACCCACTTTTAATGCCCTCATATTTCTACACATTAACTTCAACTAACATTTATATACAATACGTAATGGCACTCAGTGGGATAAACTTGCTCACATGATCCTCAGGATAAAAAGTAGAGAGGCTATACTTTTACTTAATGATGTTATCACCTAAAACACGAACGCGCCGGCGCGGTTGGTATTGACTTTACTGCCTAAGGTTGCTAAACTGGCAAGCCTACGAAGGGTTGGTCTCTGGTTCTTCATCATTGTCGTTGTCGTTATCTTCAGTCGCGTGCACGGATTCGCAAGCGTCAGCGGGGCACCAAGCCCGGGAGCAGGCAAAAGCGCACAGCTTCTCATCATTGTGGTTGCCGACCGGCTTGCCACTGACTCCCTTCACCCGTGGAGGCGGCTCGATCAAGCCGCCCTCCTCCGTACAGTGGCAGGCGTGAATGGGGCAGAATCCAAACTTACAAGCGTACGAACACAGACCCGCCAAGCTCTCATGTCCCACGCGGCCTGTGCCGGCTTGGCAGGCCGGCGGGAGGAACTCTGAGAGGTTCGACACGACCATGGGCTCTAAGGTAGGCGAGCAGTACTGTTCCGGGCAGTATCCCAGGTTGCAGGCTGACGAGCAAAGCTCTATGTAGTATTTGCTCTTTCCTCTAGCTGGGAGGCTGTCGACCTTGAGCGTGGTCGGCTTCTTGTTTGGAATACCAACAGCAGTGCATACGTAGGACGACACTGGGCAGTAGTTGTACTTGCAGTTGAACTCACAGAGCTTGGTGAAGCCCTTGGCGATGGTTCCTTTAACGCAACCCTGTTCGCTACGAGGCCGCAGGGTTGTGATGGAGACAGGTCTAGGGATGAGGGCGCTCCCAACCTAGGGGTTCTAGTTGGTGCGTCTGTTGTTGCAGCTCGAGGCGCTGATTGCGGTGCCATCTATTCTCACAATGACCTGGGATCCCCGTGCTAGTTGAACGGTTACGTTGCCGCCTGAGCCTTTAAATGAAATGCTGCTGTGGTAAACGCCAAC
Source organism: Colletotrichum noveboracense (assembly GCA_026319125.1). Lineage (NCBI taxonomy): Eukaryota > Fungi > Ascomycota > Sordariomycetes > Glomerellales > Glomerellaceae > Colletotrichum > Colletotrichum noveboracense. The sequence continues at coordinate 27,587 of JANUHK010000356.1, read as the reverse complement.
CTCACCGTCTGGAATTGAGGACCACCCTGGGCTAAAGGTCTGGCCCTCTAGCGTCACAGTGACTTGAGCTGTCGCCCCAAGGACGGCTGAGAAGAAGATCTTGTCTTGCATGACAGCCTTGGGGGCAAACTCCATCTGAAGTTGGCTTGCTGTGTTGCCGACAGTACCTCCGTTAGAGCATGCGCTGGCTGGGCTTGTGCGGTACCAGGTAACGATTCCTTCCTGGGTGATGGTAGCCCTTCCCGTCTTGTAGAAATTGATCCAGAAAGGTAAAGTGAGACGCTAGCTGTCATGGGGCCTATTGTTGGCATAGTTGAATGGAGCTTTGCTGACATCAAACGCCTTTAATGCATGACTGTACATGGGAGCAATGTAGTGTGATTCTGCGTAGTCGTTCCATGAGATGATCTGTACATACCTAATGCGATCACGTTAGTATGTGTTGTCACTTGGGAGCTTGATTACCTACTTAGGTAGGTTGTATATAACTTGGATCTACTGGTTATGCCACATGTCATCGCCACGCCAGAGCCAGTTCTTGTTGTATCCCAGCATGTTTGTGTAAAACTATGGTGACATGGGCATTATGTAAGGCTTATTAACGAGACGCCCAATATAAGAGGCGTTATTGTAGGTATCTATATCTCGAGGGCCCCAGGGCCAGGCTGCCCAGTTGAACAGACCGTCAGCCACGCCATCACCAAGAGCCAGCGCAGTCTTAGCGCCCTTGGACGACCAGTCTGGGATGAAGAAACAGCTGACCTCTTTCTTAATATCGATCCAGTCTTTGGCGTTCCTGGGGCCTTCAAAGGTAGAGACTAAAGGCTTCCCGTCACCATGCTTGAAGTACTCAGCAGTAGACCCGAACTTCTTTAAGTAGCCAATGACGATATCTTTAGGCCAGGGTCCGCGACCAGCATAATCGAAGGAGAACAAGAGCTTGAAGCCTTCCGCCTTGGCGGAGCTAAAGGCCCGCTCGAGGGAAGGCTCATTCACAGCGTCGCCGTGGGCCATGTTGAGCACGAACGCGTCGATATGCGCCTCTTTAGCAAGCTGTATGTCTGACCGCCAAAGTTCGTCAGTGTACTCGGCGGTGTTGCCTACCTATACACACAGGTCACCGAAGGGTCTCTCAAAGAGTGGACAATCTTAGTCAAGGTGCACTAACCATGAAATGGGCAAACACAGACGCAGCCTGGACGTGGCACGTGCCGGCAAAGGCGGCGAGAAGCAGGTTCAACCTCATAACAATAACAAGAATTGAAAAGACATCAAAAGCAAATGATGTAGTCGTAGAGGCCCTGGGTAGAAAAGGCTGTTGGCATCTTCTGACTACTTATACGCCAAATTTCCTCTGATGTCGTAAGGACCGCCCTCGCTAAGCGGCACCGGAGGGCGGCATGAAATAGAGCCGGGCAGTCGAAATCTATAAATCGGATACAACAAGCCAAACAAAGCTTCATAGTTGAGGTACCGCTCGTCCTTTCAAAATGGTGCAGTTCAGATAAGAGGCACAGGTTTTTTGGTGCCTGCAGATCCTCCTAGACCTTCTTTCCGAGAGAGTAAGACCAGAAGATGTGGATCACACGGTTGAATCATGAAGGTGACGAGAAGTTATTATAACTATAGCATAAATCAACTTTGGTCTCCTCCATTCTCTATATATCTCTAATGCTTTAAATGAATCACGGTGAAGAAGATTACTAGAGAAACAAGTGCCTAACTATGGAGCTAAGTATGTATACAAACCCTAACCCACGCCGTTCCAACCGACGGATATGATAGATGAAATATATTATCTGCGTTTATGATGACTAACTGTATATATTTCTTTTGATCATCTTTTAACCTAAGTATTAATGACGCTTTATTGTTACGTGCGCGGCGATTGGTCACTGCGGGCGCCTAGCTATATATTGCAGAACAGGGAGCAATGACGACTCCGTTATTACTAAAGGTTTCGCTTGTGACGCAATTGGTTGCCCTGACCTGCTTGTAACATTTATATGTCATTACACGTTTAGAACTTTTCATTCTCTTCGCGTCTTCTTAAGCAAGATTTAAAACTTATAAAATATAACAATACATTAATACGTGGTAGTAGCATGGTTGGCAACAGCTTTAGGTTTTGGTGGCTAAGCATGTAAGGAAATGTAGGAGCCGGGAAGGTTTATGGCCTCCTATTCAAGGCTCAAGTTATACTCGATATCTTAAGGGATTCGATCAAGAACTGCTAAAGCGCATGGGGCTGGTACACCAGGCGTGTTGTGGGAAGGCTGCATAGGTGACTTAGTCTGCCATCAACAGTGATGATGACGACCAGCACGGGGCATCCATCACGGATGCTATGCCTCAACTGTATTACGTGGACTATATTGAGAGGTGTGCTTATTTTAGGTCTTGCTTTTTGTTATCCGCTTAATTGTAAATTGAGATGTAGATGAGAGTAGCAGACTCAGATTGCATCCTAAAGTGGATACGCTGCCTCGCGCTTATCACATCGTAGTTTTGCTCTTTGGAAATGTAAAAGCCGCCTCGAGGTCCTAAATCGTTACCAAGCCATAGCTAGAAGATGTCTTAAGAGAAAGAATTTGGCCTGGGCCAACATGTAACCCGGACGGTTGCGATTCACCCTGGCCGTGACATGTAAAACAAAGAATGTCGCAATGATGGAAGAGGCGTCAGGTATATGTGGGGCTGAGCAGTTAGGTCAATCATAACATAACATAACCGTAACGGTGAAGATAACCAACGAGATTGGCAGTATAAGCGTGATATCTGTTGCTCTATAAAACTACTCACGACATCGAGAGAAGCAGGCAGCTAACGATCTCCTTTGAGAAACATCCTGAAGTCTCAAACATAAGCTGCAAGCGATTATGGCAAGTCAGACGACGGGCACCAGTCCTGGTAAAAAGCCGTGGTACGGAGGCGAGCCGTGGTACGGAGGCGGGCAGCGCACGGCACAACCTCATCCGCAATATCCGCAACAGCAATATCAGCAACAGCAACATCAGCAACAGCAACATCAGCAACAACAACATCAGCAACGGCAATATCAGCAACAGCAATATCATCAAAGATTTCTTAAGGACCTACGTAATCTGTTGGATGGTCAGTCAATACAGATCGCCCAGGTAACGGTGGGGTCGATGACGCAATGTCTGCAGAAAGCCATTAACGATGATGGTTTCATGAGGGATTTTGGAGCACGTATTGCAGGCCCAAAACGCAAGGGCGGTCTTCTCGACAAGCAAGGACGAACGACACACACTACACCGGATTTGGACAGCCTGGAAAAACTTAAGGCCGTGGAGGAGATAATAGAACGGCAGAGTGGGCAGGCGAAATCCATGTTGAAGGCGATGGAGAACGTAGGAGTGCAAGTAGCCTTACTGTGTCAAAAAATGGATGGCATGGAGGCTGTTATGATGGGACTAGCGGAGTCTTTAGCTGCTAAAGTAAATGATGGGAGGAAAGGAGAAGGGAAAACGCCAGCCACCAGAAGGTCGAATCGAATTGCAAAGCGACAAAGCAAAAAAGGAATAAACCAAGTCGCCTGACGGCGGTGCATGGCCTGTTGTTATTTTTGGCGTTTATGAATTAGGCTTGTTGACACAACAAGGCGGCAAATGCAATTAAGCGCGTCAACCAGGCGATCTTGTAGCTTGTATCACTTTTATGTGGAACTTCCTTGGCAAGCGTTATGATAACGTTGCGCCTGGTCCAGCGCTCCATATTATTAGCGCAGCCGGTCTTTGTGGATGCCCGCCTGCTTGTGGTATCCATGTTGGCGCGGAAAGGGATCCGGTTGGTAACACACCAGCGTTATCAAGGCGACAAGGGCGATGAGGGTGACACGGCTAACGTCCGGGGTCAGAACATTAACGTTCCCACAAGTAGAGGTCTATTCCCCAGCCAGATCATCTCTTGATTGCCCCTGCTATCGTTTGGCGCTAAGTTCGCAGAAGCGAAACCAGCGACCGAGATAGCTCTAACCGGGCGCGCGTTGAGGAAGCGGGTGAAAACACAGCTGGCCGGTGCAATGATCTCGGCGGAGAGCGCGAGCCGGTTGAATGAGCTTGTAGATTGGTGGCGGGGCAAGGCGCTGATTTCGATTTTCACCTCGGCGACCTTTACGCAGGAGACGTTTCAATTCCGCACCCTTTGCTCGAAGACGGCGGCACTAAGCCCCTGCACCAACAAGACGAGTGTGAGTAACATGCCAAATGCGCCACGTGAGCGATGTAACCCTACAGGTGCTGCTTGTCGACAGCAGCAACTTCCCCGACATAGGCACAGAAGAGTTTCATGGGTAGCCATCGCCCGAATCATATATTAGTTGAGACTGATATCATAACATAAGCAGATTATTAGCGGTGCGGAAGTCGTTGATGGAATTCATCCCGTCGACTCTAGGAGGCTAACGACAGGCGAAAAGCCTATTCGCTACGCGGCTGGAATCAGCATCTTTGGGGTTGTCCTGCTGGTCTGGTTCTCAGCTTAACCAGGCTGTGCGCTGGACCGCAGCCGGGCGGGCGGGCCCTCCAACGTTCAGCGCCCGCAACCATTTGTCTACTTGTCTAAACAGCCACTCGCTTAAGTAAAGCTGGGCTCTTAGGTCTTACTATAGTAGGTCTTTTTAGCTGATCTACTGATTTTATTCCTAGTAACCCTGAGTCATAAGTAGTAACCCTAGACCAGTAGTTCCCTAATCTCGCGTAGGACCCCCCGGTACAACACTTTAGTTGACAATAGAAACATATAAATAGCGCAACTGTTACAGCCAACGGCCAAGCAACACAATATAACCGCATCCCCACCGTTCGCTCTCGATTTGGAACCCCCCGATGATCGTGAGCCCAGATCGGCCGTCCAGATCATGTCGTCGCTTGGTTCAGCTGGGTGTCGGCTCAGCAGGGTCTAGCACCATCGCATATATCTGTGATTCCAACCATCAGGATGCATGCTTTCAATAGGTCCAAAGAGGCATTCGCCGTGCAGATAGTTAGGATCATATGAGAGACTCAGCTGATAACATGGACGGCTGCAAGAACAATTCCAAGACGTCTCATGCTGGTAATAGTTTTGCTTAAGCCTCACGAACTCATTATCAAATACAGTGACCATAACCACAAGTGCAAGACTTACCATCTCAGCAGCTATTTCCCCTTCGCCACCTCTAGCCATCAGGGATCACTATGCCGCTCCTCATCACCAACAGCACAACAACACGCCCACCACCTGCTTGTTCGCCCCCTGGTCACCAATTCCCAACATAGTGGTTCGCAATATCACCATCCCTACCCAGGCCACAACCAACAAGTATGTTGTTGCCCATCCCGTTCCGCACTAAGTCCCAACACAAATATGGTTAACAGAAATCAGGGGCGATTCAGGAAGCAATTAGTGTTCCAGGAAGTCCGGATTCTCGGGCGTCGTAGTCAATGTTTCGCGAATGTGCAACGCACATATAACTAAGGCGTCCTGGAGCCCAACATGGAGGGCATCGTAACAAGCTGTGTTGGTTTGGGGCTTAAGGGCGGTCTTCAATCATGATGGTCTATTCCCTGATGGATCAGCAATCCCTTATGCTAGTGTGTTGAGGTATATCGCTTTTAAGTGGGCGGGCAGATTCATTCGTCGCTTCACCTCAGTCATACCCTTCTGCCTCGCAGGCGCTGCCTTTCTCAGATCAGCATAGCACTACCTACCAAAGAGACTTTCTCCCCTACTATGAAGCACCAGTCCATATCTCCCTATCACCAAACCTCAACTGCGTCGATAGCGATCCCAGTCAGACAGGAGAGGGAATTCTCGACCCGGCCTTGGTCAAAAAACTTCAACTTGACGTCGGCGAACAGTTCATCATCGAACATCGCCTACAAGGAGAAGACTGGGATATGATTGCTTATAGCTTCTAACAGCGCTTTGGCGTTTCTCGGTTGTCGTTGAAGTCTGCTTTGGCGATGAGGTTAAGTCGATTGAAGGCGAAACACCCTGAAATCTGCTTGTTGTTCGAGGGTGCGTCCTCAAAGGCGAGGAGGCGGAAAGGCCAGGGGCACCATCGGAAGATGGGGCCGCAAGGCAGGAACACACCGGCAGAAGAGACGATAACGGCGAGACGCGAGGATTGTTCGGAGCTGCAAGGGATGAACAAACCGGCAGAAGAGATAATAACGGCGGAACGCGAGGATTGGTCACAATAAGTGCGACCGGAAATTCCCTGGAGCAGACCAAGAAAGACTGTCGACGGAGGCACGAAACATCGCTCAACCTAAGGCAAAGCTGCTGCGGCTGCAGATGTATTACTTACTTTCCTAGGCCAGCTAGAACTGCGAGACTCAACAGCCCCAAAGGACTATAGCGCGCTTATTAGGGTCAGGAGTCGTCTAAGGGAGTAGGCAGATGCTAATTAAGTGTAATTCTGTAACGTAGCATATAATATGAAGAGTCTTAAAATCTGGAATCAAGCAGCAATCTATCCCGTTCTCTACTGGCGCTTTTAGTATTCAACAGAGTGCTGTCTAGCCTACAGGTCCAAGCGGCATGGTGGCGTCTGACCCAGTCGCCGTGTGAGAGTGATATTCTGGTCACGGCGCGATCTGTCTATTCGTGAGACTTACCCATGATTGGTCTGTGTTACATAGCTCATCCTTACTCCATTAATATAACAACATCCTTGGTCGTCACCTGCTTACTTTAACCCGCACACGGCGAACAACGCTGGAAAATCCACAGCCCCTAAGTGGACTTGCTGTGCCACCATACAGACGCCTTGCTAGGGGCATTGCTGAAGCATTGCCGTCATTCAATCCGCTTTTTTGTTCTTTTTAGTTCTTTCTAGGGCTGGCATATCCTTGCTATGGTCGGCTCTCATGACGAGCGAGAAGGAGCATTGTTAAGAGCGGTGGATAAAACACACCCCATTACTGACGTCCCTGATTAAGAGGTTGGGATTAAATCACCGAGGTGTTCCGTTGTCCAATTGTCGCTCCCTGGCCCGGGTTGCTGGCTCGGGGCAGTGCACTATGAAAAGGCCGGGAAAGATGTGTGCCATTGATTGAACTTGGCGTACTCTTGAGTCCACAAGGAGTTTTATTTCAAGACAGGGATCAAGGCGTAAGGTGTTTGAAATTTCTCTCCTTATAAAACTTGTTTAATTACATTCTTTCTAATAGATAAAACGATGAAACCTTTCGGGAAAATATACCGCTCAAACTCGCTCTCGTTTGGTCCATCATATAGAGCGTTCATTCTAGCTACGTCTTTTAACTGCAATCTAGCCTTTAAGACTCTCCGCCTCGTCAGTCTTTGCTTGTTTGTAAACTGTTTTGAGGGTCCGGGCGGCATGCTAGTGTATAGCAACCTGGGCGATAAAGGGTCGTTATGATGAGTTTCTTTCAACTAGAGGAAGTCGTTAATACGCTACTCTAACAGTGGTCTCAGCAGCACTATAGCGAACTTTTAACGTCAAATACAAGCCACCATCACTAGATAGGAGTTAAAGCGTATTGTAACGTGATGGCAAAACGAATATGTGTGCTTATCTATGTGAGATAAATTAGCGCTTCTATTATAAGGTTAGGTATAGTAGACGCTTAAAGAAAGTGAAAGTAATGTGTTAGCGCGTATGAGGCAGACACTAAAGTAAGGTAAATATGTGGTGCAGCTATTATCTAAGTTGAACATAATTGACTCATTTGACGTATAACTGCAGGTTGTTTATTTTCTTGCGTCACTTTTAGGATGTTATAACTAGGAAACATGAAGGTGACAACTTAATATGAAACGCAAATTGAAGGTGTATAATAGATATGTCACAAAACTATGCTTCTATGCCCACTCCAAGCTTTTAGAAGTCTCACAGACTTGAATTTATAACTAAGATAGCCCGTAGAATTTAAGAAGGAATAGCTACATTAAGTTGACTACAGTACCAGAACACAACTAAAATGGCTTGTAAGCTTGTTACGGATAGCTCAATCCATCTGCCATGATAGACCGTTGCATCGACTTCTGTTGTTGACTGAGATCGCTTAAGGGAAATGGCTCTGACCTTGAAACCAGCACTTCGCGCTGAATCCGGATGGCCCCGTGCGGTACTCTGGACGCTCCTTGAGACGACCTGCTGTGAGCCTTTGGTTTTGATATCCAGCCACAGTTTAGAGGCCGAAGTGTGGCAATACACCCAGCGACAATACCAATTGATGGTTCCACAAGGGATAAGAGCGCGACGTCACTAAAGGTAATATAGGTTAGCATATTGCGTAAAACACGGCTCCTCGTAAGAATCACTCACACCGTCTGGTAGAGGAAATCTGCTGATATCTCCAGGACCTTTAAATAAGGAATTCTGACAATCATGATCATACCTGCCCTGTGATTTTTTCGTTATCAGCGCTAACTCCTTATTTCATGTATAGGAGCGAACGTACACCACACCCACACCAAAAAAGAAGATAAGCAGCAGCTTCTCCGCCCGCGGCTTCTGCAGCTTCCACAGCATCTGGAGCGGAAGGATGCCGATGACCCAATCGCTAACGGCAGCAATGACACTGTGGACGATTGTTGCATTGGGCACCAGGCTGGCCGGGCGGCAACTTCCCGAAGTACCCTCGAACTGGGCCCAGTAGTACCTGGGCGGATTGCACTGGAATACAATGATAAGTAGATAAACGGTGGATGAGGTCCATACCACCGCTATAGTCGCCCGAAGTATGGCCCTGGGCAGACCATACTTGAACACGCGCAGCATGAATAGACATATAGACGTCCGGATTATAGCCGAAATGAAGGCGAAGAGGATCTCGCATATGTACCAAACTTGCAAGGCAATTACGATGCTGGCTGAGTCTAGGTCGGAGGTATGCCTGCCTATGCCGCCCTGGACAATGCCGATGAGTGCCGCAGCAGCGTATGCGGAGTAGAGCATCTACATTAGTCAACGTCAGTTGCGCCGCTGATCAGATGTAGATACTCACAGTTGACAGATACATGACACCGTCGTCGATCGTGTGGTCACAGGTAAGAGCACACTTAACATATGCTCGTAGGCCCGTCGCAACCCAGGTCGCAACAACGCAGACAGACTGGATCACTATGAGCTCAGGCCCTCGACTTTGCACCGCAGGCATGGTATTGCTGTGGCTGGGCAAGTAAGAGGGAGACAATCCATCGAAGGACTGCTAGAGTGATAGGCGTTCTTTGGGATTGAAATAGCAGAGATCGGGTAGACATTTGCAGACTACCCCTTGTTATGTTTGCTAACGGCTGCAATATATTTAGTTATCTATTCGGTTTATTGCGTAGCTTGCGCTTCGTGCAGCTCTTACATCTACCTAAACAGCGGTAAAATATATGTATTGAAATTAACTCTGACCCATGCTAGTATGTGTTTGGTTATATCTACTATAGACGTGCGTTCATTATGCTAACGGCCTATATAGTTAGAATGGGTAGCAAAGTTTGTAATAGTCCGAGATAACATCCTTTAGAAAGGTCAAAGTTAGGGCCATCTCGATTGAAACCATGTTTTGCTACATATTTATGATACCCACCGATATCAATAACACTCTTAAATTGAGTTGTATATTCTTACATATAGAATGATTCCATTATGATCAGTTTTCTTTTTCTATCTATGCATTTGTGATATATCATCTCATTTCATTAACGTCGGCCATTCCAATTGATAACCTCGTTGAGTAAGCGCGCGTTGATATTCCCGAATCACGATAGAGTTGTGAGATATAATATCCCAGCTTTCAGGAAAGGTGCCTGTTCCTCGCACAGGAGTTCAGACTCTGAGCATTGAGTACACGATGGTCTCTTCCTGTCGCACTGCTTATTGCCGCTTAGTAGGCACTAGAAGCAAGTCTATCTGTATATTAGTAGAGTGACCAACCAGCGCAAGGAAACCCTACTGACAGAAGTAAGTTTCTTATTAAAGCACCCTTGCGTGCTGCAGGCGTTGTTGTTATTGTCGTCTATAAAGGCGTTTGCATAAGACATTCCCGTGAAGTCCTTGCCCGTAGGCAAGCCCATCGGTGTTCCAATGAAAGTGCTCGCCCCTTGGGCACTTGGGAATGTGTCAAACTGCTCAATGGCTCTGTGGGGTGTAGTCCTTAGATAGGCCGTCTTTTTCCGGTAGATGCTGGTGGGTTGGATATTGTAAATGAAGTCTGACGAAAGGTGCCACTTTGACTGCTCGTTGGATGTTTGAACAAATGCCTTCTATCGTCAGCTTCTAGATCAGTAAATCTCTGTAGTGACACAAGTAAGGCAGATTACTAAAGGCAAAACTAGAGGCACACGATGGCGTTGCAGCCGGCGCAAGCGCAAGACATACCTCATTCATGCTGAGGTTGTAACGAATACTCGATGCGCATCGAGACATGTCTTTGGTAGTGTTCAGACGAAACCACTCATAGATTTCGTGCAAAGTCATTGATCGGTCCTCACGACTCGAGAGCGCACGATGGATTAGTCTGTAGTATGGTTCTGTGTTAGCATTCTTTGGTGAAGTCATTGTGGACGCCTCTCCAGGGTCTCGTTAATTGATTTGAATGAAATAGGCAGATAAACAGAATGTTGGCCACATAGAGAACCGGATGTTTACAATAAACGTAGAGGATAAATACAGACGTCTTGAACATTCTATGACGACTTTACTAAATATAGTAGAATATCAGCTAGTATCAGTCTCTATGCGACAAACTAACAGGCCAGAGGTGAGCTGACACACAACGTGCGTTTAATGTAACTCATAGGCCGTAACATAACCTCACTAAGCTAATTCTGGAATACCCACCTTTGTTACAATTACATTTATAGTAATAACGCTCATCCGACACGCCAATTCGCTAGTTGATATTACTCTATAGCGTAATAAAGATTCGTGAGCTATTTCGACCTCACTCAAACTTTATCCGCCTTAGATAACGGTCCGAATTAGCCAGTTACCTTTTCAGCAGGCTTTTCGAATCACTCTAAACTTCAGCGTTAAGATAGTTTAAGGTAATATGTAAGATAAAGTGAAGGCTTATTGTAACCCGCTAATAGAACGAATGCGACGGAGTAGTAATTTTGTATCGGTATTTACTGGTATATAACGCTGTCTCGTCATGTCCCAGTTGCTAGCACTATTAGACAAAAACCTGGAACGGCACAGAAACATGAACGAGTACCAGAATTTCAGCGGTAATCCGGTTGATGGTAAGCGTATGGAGGTGGAGTTTTCTCATCTAGCCCATCAGGCGGAGGAGATTATGGAAATATATCAATCGCAGCGCGAAATCATTGAAAACCAGGGGATTTATATTGCAGCTCTGGAAGAGCGCCTCGCAATGTACGACGAAGTAAATGCGTGGGTAAGCCATCCAGAGTAGCCTTATGTCACCAACAGGTAGAGAAGCTTAGACGGTCCATAAAGGAATATTAGGACTCTCCTGTTCAGTCTATGCTCCATAAAGATATAAAAATTGATATAGTTAGATTATATGGTTATTGCGCATATCAAGCACAGGAACGATGATATTTCATCGTGAGACTCTAATTCCAGGTCTTTCATACGAACTACTACTAGTTTAATGCCTCCATCCAAGAGTCAGTAGACTGACTCTGCTGCACGCATATTAGTGTTTCCTCGCTTTAACACCATTGCCAGAAGTCTTTCATCCTGTTGAGTGCTGCTGAACAGCAAAATAAAGAAATCCTAGCTTTCTCCAAACTGATTCAACCATAAAATTTATTATTGGCTAAAAAGACCATACTCTATAAAGCAACTAAATAGATCCCCACATGGCAAGTGCTGTAGTCCTACAGCGCTTGATGGAAACAAAGACATAGCTTTAATATATAACTGCTTGATCGAAATCCCTGATAAAAAGCGAGAACGGCGGATCTTCCTGCGTCTCAACCCATTTAACCAAAACGTCGCCCGCCGGCCGCTCAAATAAGTACACTAGGAAGTCTTTGCCATGAAGCATTGCCAACATGGGATCTGCAATCCGGCTCCAATACTTAGCCTCTGAGACTATATGGGGTCCGATCAAGCTGACGCAGATGCGACTCAAGTTTTGTAAAAGCCTAAGAGTTTTCCAGATATGGGCCCAGTCGTCGATTTGTCGCTTCTGAACCGCCGTTAGCCAGCGAGAGCTGCATGACGACAAAGCAGTGCGTAAGGTCGGCTCAAAGACGAACCAAGAAATTTCAACTGAAGACACAAATTTAAGGCTGGGTGGGGGGTTGATGTCTAAGAAGCGGCGGAGAGTCTTAATATCGTGGAAGTAGAGAGTCAATCTTCCTAATAGTAGCGGCAAAAACTCAGAGCATCTACTACGTCTATAAGTACGAAGCAGGATGGGTTTGATGAGACATGATCAGGGCGGGAGACGAACATGGTTTTCGAAGTTGTCACCAAGGACAAGAGGTGCGTCCGACGAGCTAGACTTGCGTGTGATATGCAAGGCGCATGGTATGAAGGGACAGGCGTCCGCATAGATAGCATAAGAGCGGTAAAGCATAGGTGACAGGTGCCAGAGAGAGTCGCAAGACTCCAGTTGTTGGATGTGACAGGCATGGTTGTAGATTCCAGCTGCATCGCTGACGAGGTGGATGGCTGATGCAGGAAGAATATGGTGATAGATGATTAGACGAATCTCAGTAGGCAGATTCATAAGTGAGGGAGGGCCAAGTGACGCCATATTGGAAATAACTGACGCATTTGAACTAAGAACAATAGGTAAAGAAGTATCTATCGTTGCGTCACTGCGCTACGTAAAGTTATTACACCCAATAGATATAATCAGCGCCTTTCTCAAGGACACTAGTAGACTATCCAGCTTAATAATACTATTTAGTAACATTACCTGAGGACTATAAAGCTTCCCCCACCCCAACAGTTATGTTTATAAGCTAGAGGGTCATTTTTGTTACAACAGAGGAACATTTAGTAGGGTAACAACTTGGAGGGCGCTGCTTAGATACATAGCCTTTAAGCTCCACACAACCACTCCGAGTTGAGATAACAGCAGAATCTAACAGCTTCTAAAAGAGGAAACAGCAGTAGGTGATCTGTAGTAAAGGGACTATTGCTAGATCAAAAGCACATAGCCTCGGTGAACTATACTGTATATTGCTGCGAGAAATCCCAATTGCACTACTGAACCGTTGCTTCTCGGGATACTAATACCCTGAGCCATGTCTCACACGCTTGCGCTCTTCGTGCTCGTCACCAGAAACATAGCGGCGGGAGTAGAGATCTTCAAAATTTACCAATGGAAGCGCTTCGTTATTAATTGATTCGAAATGCTGGAGAGCACTGAAGAAAGGCCTGCACTGCTCGTTGAACCGTGGCAGCTGTTGTTGTAGGTCGGGCTCTTCAGTAAGGATGCGGTTGTTAATACAGCTCTTGCAAAGAAAATGCCCCTTTGAGTCCATGTTATCGATGACGTCGATTAGCTCCCACGTGCCTGCACAACTAGGACATTTATAGGTCTTTAGAGCTGAAGAAGACGCATCGTTCTGCGATATCTGGGTTTGGACTTTTGTCAGAATAGAGCGAGTGGCCTTGATAGCTCGACGAAAGTCAATGAAGACGTAACGATCTCGTTCATCAGAGTGCTCATGTCTATGCGATGTCCAGTTAGAATACATCAGTAGTAAAGTAGGGATTCTCACATATCTACAAGCCCAGAACGCTGCAGCCAAGCGCATTTCTTCCAGAGAGACCGCTCATCATGCGCTACTACAAGCACTTGCAGCTCAGTAAAACTTAATCTTGAAATCTTAGTTGATTAGCTCTTCTTAAGGCTGTGAGAGGACATACATCTTATGACGTAGTAGTATATCAATAATGATGGCGCACTCCGGATCATAGAAAGATCGTACTAAAGTCCTGATGAAGACTTCTGGATTTTCCATTGCAAGAAGTCGAGGTGATAGGCAATGGTCATGGGCAGATGACGGTGAGGGCATCTATTTTGCAGTGATTCCTACGCCGTTGCGAACGATGCATAGTTGAGCAGGAAAGGAATACTCTGTTACGTCCGCGGCAGTTGGTACCTGTACGCGCGTAACTATATAGTGCAGAACACGGGGCACACTCGGTCACATCAACTAATTCGTAACAGAATCGGATCAGGGCGTTACCTGCCAAGTTTAACTTTCCGTTCTCATTACGATTTGTAGGGATTCAGGTCTTTTTGGTTAGGTAACTATGGAACAAACACCTGATTAGTAGTGACAGCATCCACCTAAATCCCAACTAAAGTTATTAACTTGTAGTCTATCGTAGAAACCGTATTATAACGGCTGATCTGGGACGAGTACATGCTCCTACTACCCGCCCTCATTGGCTAGTATAGTGCATTATTTCAGCATAGCTCCGCTACCTCACAAAACATGATATTTTAGTTCATGTTTGAGTTATGCTGCATAACTGATCCATAATACCTAGACTTATATATACTCACCTCATTACTGTATGGCATCACGCTGCGACTTCTAATACTGGCACACGCCTCCATCAACGTGCAAATTGAGTTTCCAACCAACTAGGCAAAGAGAAGAACAATCTAATTAAAAGGTATGTCTAGCGTCATCTTAACTATATACTATCTAATTAGCCGATTACAAGACATCATCATCATGTTGGAGCGACTGAAACGTTTGCACACCATCGTTGCCATTTTATCGGCCTTGCTCGCCAGCGTTACGCTGCTAACAATCCAAAATTGGCCATTGGATGCCCCCTCCCCAATAGCGGATCTCTCGATGTCTCTGAGGGCAATATCAACCATCACACTCCTTTTCACCATGATCATTGCCGTCATGTTGATGTTTCGATTGCAAGACGCGCGACCGATCACATATACAGAGTTGCGTGTATCATGGGTGACGATGGCTTGTTTTAACAGTGCAGTGCTAGAAGGAGCGATAGGACTGGTTGCATCGTTTGCAGACGCACTCCCTTGGCAGCACGTTATGGCCCTTGCGCTCGTGACAGGCGTCCTCGTCGTGGTCGCAACTGCAATTGCATTGTGGATGCAGATGACCACAAGCCAGTGGTGCTACTGGTCAGTAGGCAAGGTGGAGTCACACGAATGTTAGACCGGGCGGTGTTTAGCTGTTATGCAGTGGCAGGCCGTTATTCATTACGGTGGGTTCTCCGTTTGTAGTACGGGCATCATTCTCATAGTCGAACAAATTAGAGTCGTATTTGCTGCACCTAAAGGAGGGTCACGGTTGTGAGGCGTATCGCTGCATAAATCGGTTAAAGGTTGTGGAGAGTCCAATCCCAGATAGTCTGACGCAATAAGACGTGATGATAAAGAGCCTGTCATTCCTCCCCTGTTTGCATTATACGGGTTCAGTGCTGAGGCTAGTCGCGAGGTTCCTGGACGTTTGAAGCTTTCCAAAGAAAGCCGTTGGTCCTTTTAACCTAGTGGGTCGCCTGATTGCCAATGCCAAACAGGGACAACTGCATGACACATAATTAGTGTCGTGGGCCAAATTTGGCCGCCTCGTTAAACGTGTGTTTAGGAGGGTCACCAGTTGCATCTGCAGTTTTGCCGATAGGCTGGGTGTTATTTTATGGACTGCAGTGATGCACCTTAAACAACAAGACCCATTTTTACCATCTATGCAGGATGAGACAAAGGAAACAATACTGTAGCTCGGCTTATAGGCTTAACAGCAACAGACCATCATCCGCAGTATAAATAGTTATAGTAGACAAGGAATCGCCACGTCAGAACGTTCAATTCGTCGTGATAACCTATCGCCCAGGACGGCTCAGCAACATAAACATGAACATTCTCAGAGTACTACAGCCGTGGCCAAGCTTAAGCAGCATCCAGAGTCGTGTCGATCCAATTAATTACTCCAGCGCCATGATCAAGGAGCATCGCTTAATGCGCACACGCTACATCCGCTATAAAATGCACGTTTTCTACGTATCATCTACCAGCACACAAGTTAACCATTGGGAACCAGAGGGCTTTGTGCAGCTTGGCGCACCGGAACTCCTCTTCAAGTACTGGGACAGCGTTGGGGGTCGGAAAAACGACGAGTACTGGTTCCCACTCCAGGTCGTGGCCAATAAACCGAAGCACAACGGAGGCGAAATTCTGGAGGTTCTCTGGGAAGGCTCCTCAGAGACTTCAGAAGAGCCTTATAAGCGAATGATGGACATTTCTCCCGAGATCGTCCGGTATTACGAAGACCAGAATAACACGAATGCGGACTTTTCACATGCGCGCAGTCTGCATCATCGTCGCCAGCGGACAGCAGTCAACGGTAAGGGTCAAGGGGGAGTTGTACGCAAAGAACGGGCCAAAGCGTTGAGGGTGAGAAGGATTAGAAACGCACCGTAGGATCTGTCAGTGGAGGAGAAGAAAAACCGCTAGAGCAAAACCGCTAGAGCAGAAGACAGTTTAGGCATCTAGAAGGCACAGTACTGTATACAGGATTTCATAAACACCTTCATTCGACGACATATTACAAACGTTCCAAGCCGCCTTTCTCTAGTTCAACCTCTCAGCAAGACTTTACTATACAGTTTATTAGTGATGAGCACTACATATTACATCGCGGTTACTCAAGAGGCGGAATAAGACGAATGGTGTCTATGTCTTGGTGGGGGCCCGGATTCAAAGACCCCAGCACCTGCTGCCATTCTTCTAAACCGGCGCAGTCAAGTCATATACACCTCATCCAGGCAATTTGTTTATGGGTGAGGGGAGAGGGAACTGCACAAACAAACAGCCGTGATGTTTCTATTAGAACCGTCTGTAGACTTCAGGACGACGTCGGGTGCGTTGCCGCGCTGTTGCCACGCTGTTGCCGCGCTGTTGCCATCCCCAACAATGGGGTATGGCGAGGAAAGTGCAGGATACTAGCTTGGACATATTTCTAGAGTTCTTCACGTAGGCCTGGGGTCGCTGCGGTACTTCTATGCATGACTAAATAACGACGTCCCTCTGTTGCGACGTCGACGAAGATACATTCAACATTTAATACTCAATAAGTCTAGTGATAATCTTCCAGGCTGCCATAGCCCTATACTGATGTTATGCCCTTCTCGAGGTGACGTCTGAGACAGGATCCACGCCCAATTCCAACCCAAATGTCGCTAACTGCTCTTTCGCGCACCCATCATCATCCATGGACGGTCATACCTTGGAATGTGGCAAAGCTAAGCCAACCAAAATACTCAATCTCCGACTGGGAGGTGTTTGTATCTCCTGACTTGAGTTGAAGAACACACTGGCTCGCGTCTTGTTCGATAAGATTCTCTGGGGACAGGCTTAAATCGCTCTTAGCCAAGGAAGGGGCCTTGTACAAGGCGTCGCTCATTGAGT
This sequence comes from Colletotrichum noveboracense, assembly GCA_026319125.1. NCBI lineage: Eukaryota > Fungi > Ascomycota > Sordariomycetes > Glomerellales > Glomerellaceae > Colletotrichum > Colletotrichum noveboracense. Next base: position 10,221 of record JANUHK010000356.1, on the reverse strand, counting down.
TAGCAGCCATAGTGATATAAGTAGTTGGTAACGAGAGAAATAATGAGGTGATACTGAATTGATGGTAGTGATGTCTTCTTTTGTAAGGAAGAGATGGTGGAAGTTGCTGCCTGTTAATTTCTTAGGGCAGGCAGCGTGGTGCCAACAATAGTGGAATTAGCCGCCGTTCTTGCCGCCGTTCGTGGGAGTGGACGCTGGACGTACAGTGTAGTATATCGTTACAAACGGCTGTTAGTTGCAGCTGTGGTGTTTGCTCTTAATGACCACATTGATATGCTGGCAGCCACTGGCCTTATTTCACCGCAATGAATGGCTGACTGTTTCATCCTTGCTTCTCCCCGTCTCACAGTCCGCGAAAAACGGTCTCCCAGCGATGATAGCGACAAGTTAGGATACTGCCTCATCATGAAAGCCAACGTTGACCGCAGACAGTCTTTAAGTGTGTCAGAAAGCCTGCAATCTTGTTTCTCTACTGCGTCCACGCTAAGAGGTGACGTCAGTGGGTGTGGATTGCTGGTGCGCCTTTATTTGCCGAAGCTGGAGTTGTGAACGGTTTGGGTTACGCTGGGTTATGGCGGGTTAACATCTGGTTACGCAGGAACTCCACATAGTAATCTCTAAATATGCGCTCAAGTGGATCGCAAAGTTACTATGGTATGGCACCATATCTCCGCTCTTTGTCACATCCAATTAACGCTGAGACAGGTGGGGATAGGAGAGGGCTAATACCCACGCGTTTGCATCATGGCGTAACAGACGTAACAGACCCACTTGCGTTAAATTCAACTACATCTGTTTCTGTCGCCTAACGAACACGCTTCAACTCACAACCCCAGTTGCGGCACCCATTAAGGTGGTTGGAGAGAAGCATCTGTGGCATTGCATGAACAAAATCAGCCAGAAAGTTCGTGTGTTTCGACTTGGTCTGGCAAAATTTGACCAGCTCTCCAGCTGGCGCAACTATCCCTGGTCTCGGCTGCACACCGCAAACCAGAGTACCTACAATGACGCAATCTGACAGATATATGCTGTAATAGTGATAAACCTAATTTAATGGAGTGTACAGTCACTCGACAAATGTCTGCAAGTGGCTAAGCATAACATCTGAAGCCTTAGCAAGGGATAGCACTGCTGTTTCTGTAAGGAGACTTGGTGTGTATTTAAGTATGTCTACCTTGGTTGGAAACCATACCCCTATGGCAGAACTACTCGTTGCAGGCGCTGTATCCTTACTGATTTCGTTGCTGGTCAACATTCTGAATCACGTCCGCCTTCGACGGCAAAATGTCTTGGTTACCTCTACAGTGAGGGCTATGTCCGACTGGCACCAGACAGTCGCCAACATGAGTGCCCAGTTGCACTCAGTCAAGCCGTCTCATCGCATCACAAGGCGCCGAAATGAAGGCATCTCTCCTAGGAGAAAGCTGCCGCCGCGGAAATGCAGGCGCCGCTGATCTACGGGCTAGGGACCATTGGACGGACGAAGATCTAGAGTGGCAATCGAAGAAACGGGATGTTGCGCGCGCCCAGCGGTTTAGGTCTCTGGTCTATGGGTTACCTTGCTACATATAAATTTCTTGGTCTTCATGGTTTTTAATCACCTAATGTAGCATATTGCTGTCTTTGTGTGTTGCAACTATGAATTGGCTTAGTCATAATATTTCTAATCCATCACTTATGCTATCACGTGTGAATAGGATAGAACAGAAAACCATGATGAGTGTTGCACACCTATGGTGCTAATCTAGCGCGCTCATTGACGCTCAACAACCTGCTGTTGGTCCTTTAAGCAATGCTTCAGGATCCAAGGGTGCGATTGCATATCTCGCAGTAAAATCCTTTCGCTTGGTTTGATTGCTAGTAGCTGATACTGGTGAGTATTGATATAGTATATGTCATCAGAAAGTTAGACTTACTTTTTTCAGTAAGTCCTGGGCTTCCGGACTGAGGAATGTCGGAATAGCTAAGTGAATATCATATAGTGCTGTTGGGCCCATCCTTCAGATACAGTCGATATCAAGCTGTAGCGCCTCTCCAATACCAAGAAGAAGCTTATACATAAGAATGCCTAGGCTCCAAATGTCCACTCCTTCATCATAGTACCCACCATACATATGAACCGCAAACATTTCAGGGGCTAAGTATGCGGGCGTGCCGCAAAAGGTGTTTCTATGCTTACTATATACAGTATATCTAAAATCCGCAATCTTGATCTCATTATGTAAGCTGATGAGAATGTTTTCCGGCTTGATGTCCCTATGAATGATGTGCTTCTGATGAAGGTAGTCCACGGCAAAGGCCATTTGCGCCATGTACTGTGCACACTCATCCTCGTCGAATGGACCATTGCTTTGTATGTGGTCGTATAGATCTCCTTTATAGGTGTATTCTAAGACTAAGTAGACGTTCTGAGAGTCATGGAAGTGGCCATACAAGCGTAAGACACTAGGATGACGCAGACTCTGTTGGCATTTGATTTCATAGAAAGCCCTTTCCTCTGCTTGGAGCACGTATAAGGCCTTCTTAGAGAGGATTTTTAATGCGCAAATAAAGCCGGTTGACTTTTCTCGGGCGATGTAGACCCTACCGAATTTCCCTTCTCCAAGTAGACGTTGGATGCTAAACATCTTTCTGTGGAGAGGCTTAGATTGCAGGGGGTAGGCCATAGTTATCTAGCGTAAGTATGTTATTACTTTATAGGGGATAGGGTATAGAATTATCCTGCTTGGTAATAAGTAGACCAACAGCAAACATAGAATAGCCTGAGATAGAATTCAAAGAGTACCTATCTCTTTTCATATAGTAAGTTTCTTAGTAAACTTATAGTTTAATAGAATTATAATAATAATAGTTAGTACTTAATGCTATAGAATACTAATGTTACGTAAATATATTACTTAGTAGCAAAATTAATAACGTTGTTGATAAGCGAGTGAAACAGACAAGCGAGTGAAACACAAAACCGCAACTACAATACGCTACTAAGAAAAACACAGCATAAACATAAGTAAATCAAATAAAACTACTTAGAATCCTATTCTTCAGACATTCCTTCAGTAAATTGACAAATTCGCGCATTATGACCAGTATTCCCACAGACACCATATCGCCGTTGGCCCGTCTCAGTCCTTACCCGACGACCACTACTCTGACGTGTTTCCTCCTCGATCTGAGTTGTCGCCTCTCTCTGCGACTGAATTCCTCTGCCTCAGCTATAGTAAGACTTCCTCCCTGTCTGAGACGTGTTTTCTTAGCCCTCCTGCGTCGGCTAAGTAGGTTATTCTCCTCTCGAAGGATCTGGACCTCAGACCTCAATAAGGCTATCTGGTGCATAAATCCACGCGCCCTCTTAGATAGATGCTCTACAGCTTCAATAATTGAAGTTGGTGAGCTATTCTGATGGCGGGAGATTCTCCTCTTAATGAGTTCAGACTGAGAAGATGCTTCCGTTGGGTTGTTTGGCGTCTGAGAAGTCCACGCGGGGGGTGTTGTTGGGAGGGATCCTGGAGGTGTTGGTGTGTGTAGCTTCACATCAAGCTTCGAAAGTACACTTTCTGCACTTAGAGGGACAAACCCAGCCCCTCTAAAACCTCCCTGGATGTTTTTGACCGTGAGGGCTTGCGTGAAGGCGTCGCGAAATGCAGGGAAGAAATCTTCCTTTGTAATATGGGTATTACCACGGCGCATTTTATCCTCAATCTGTCGACCGTACGCCTTCTTTAAGGGCCCAAAACACCTAACGTCTAAGGGGTGAAGTAGATGAGACGAATGGGCCGGCATACAGAGTGTAATGATGTTGTTTTCCTTGCAATATATCTTGAAGTCGGCTGCATAGTGACTTTTATGACTATCGACGATGAGGAGGCGATATCTGCTACTCGCATGCGGTTGTGTATGCCGATCAAAGTGCTGGAGCCAATATAGGCCTCTCTAGTTTGTTGTCCTTCCGTTTTCAGACGTTGCGATGAGCTAGTCGCGTAGGAGACTGGTTTCTGTATACCAGGCGGAAAGGTGATATTGGCGTGCAACGATGATGTACGGTGGAACGCTGTAGCTCGACGATTTGATGGCCTGAATGACCCTAACCCATTATGCATCAATTTCATGTTTGAAAGCCTTTCGGCACTTGTGACGACCATCCCGGATGCAATCTAACCCATCGTAAACCCAGTCTTATCAAAGTTGTAGATTTCTAAGTCCTTAATGCCGTATTGAGCGATGGTGTTCGCCACCCACGCGTTGATTGCGTCTAGATCTTTGTATTGGGCCCTCTTATAGTCGTACTTCCGAAAAAAGCGCGTCTAGAGCTGTGGTTGTTGCTTGACAAAGTTGGAAGCCTAACGCTTCCCAATTGGGGGCTCGTCACGGTCAGCAAGCAGTCAATTGGCCATTTCTTCTATACTACTACTCTGGGGAGGAAATGATTGGGAATATAGGTCCATAATGTACTCAACCAGCTTCTATTCTTCAAGTGTCGTTAGATTCCGTGAGTTTGGCATGGTGTCGCGTCGTGATATAGCGCCCTTCACTCGGCAGCTTAAAGTTGCGTGACTAACTGAGTACATCTTAGCTGCCCGAGCGCTGAGATTTAGGGTGTTTCAATTAGCTTTAAGAGCCAGCTGCAATTTGGCTTCATTATTTAGTCTTAACATATTGTGTTGTGGAAGAAAAGTGTTCAACCGCGTAGAGAGGGCGTCATTGCGGTTTTGTGTCTCATAGCTTATCAACCGCGTTATAGCAATTTGTTTGAGAATTAGTAAACTAATACAGTGATATAGATTTGATATAGTTGAATCTCCTTCATTAGACATGCTAATAATTTAGTGGCCCGAATCTAACTGTGCGAGATGACTAATAAGATATATTATCTTCCTATTTAATCCGTTTTGTGTTCATTGGGTGGCGAGAGCCCTGAAGATAATTGACTTTCCTGCGTGCTGTTTTCAGTGTCTCGTCTCCATACCTCGTTAAACCACATATTAAGGGCATTCGAAAAGCTTTGAAGAGCGCGTTGTGTGACCGGTAACTGCACAGCATCGGTGAAATACTTCATCAACGGCTGTGCCAAGGCGGATCTCACCGCCACCAAGCTAGAGCCTTCCCACGCCGCCATAATCACGGCTACAAAAGCCCAGAACTTAAACAAGGGAAGCACGTAGCGTATCACACAGTCTGCAATGCTCAACAGTATGATTACGGACAATATAATGAGCAGAGAACGCACAGCCATTTTACTTAACAGAGACAGTTGATTCCCACGCCTTTAAGTACTTACCTGCAACTTTCGCTTTATAGGGCGAAGCACCTACAGCCTCAGCCAAGCAAAGACGAGCAGTATTAATTGGTCAAGAAAGGTTTGCGTATTGTTTGGTCAGCAATACTATGATGTAATTAGTAGTAGGTAGACTGTGTTGACTCGCGCGGATGATGAAGATTAAGGAGATATAACGCTTGTATTTAAATGTCGCAACTATAGAGCGTATCCAATTTTACGTTCTATTATGTGTCTTACCTGTTCATAAATACCGTTAATGCTGTCACTAGGGAGTTACATATTATTGACAAAGAGTATTGAGTCAGCGATACCAATACTCTTATGAGTAGAAAAGTAGGAGGCCTCTTTTTGACTTGTATATACTGTCTGAAGAGAGCTCAACTTTGACTTGCTGTCGGATCGTTATCGTTGTTGCGCCAAAAGGATGTCTTCTCTTGATCTCGAGATTGCTGGTTTGATCGTGTCGCTCAATGAAGACTCAAAAGCTGCACTTCCCAGCCTTCGTGAATCCTTAGAAAGATCAAAAGACGTCCTACGGCTTTGTATGGGCTCCAATACAGAACCAGAACTTGCCCATATTGCTCTAAAGGAAGTGCAGGCCTTATCTCGCTGGCTAGCCGATGTCAGAGCCCTGCAGCTCTCTTCCTCAACTGCGGAAGGTCCCCATGCCACGTCAAGGACATATGGCGACCATTAAGACGAGCTTCTACAGATATGGGGTATTGAACTATATGAAGGCACTATAGGAGTTGCCGCAATTTTGGATATGCCTATAGAAACCAACGACTGGGAGATAGTGTCTCAGCGACCTTGCATGCCATCAGCTCACAAGCGGCATAGAAACTCTGCAGTGAGCGATGTGGGCATTCTCAGAACCGAGGTTGAGAGTGACTACGTTGAACTTTGGGATTGCGACGGAAGCTTAGGTCGATTTAAGCCTCTGTATGGCCAGTGGTACCGTTGATGAGGAGATCCATGCTGTTTGGTTGAATAGTAATGACTTATTGTTACTAAATGGGGCGAAAAGACAAACTAGTCATTAATTAACATCTAAACTACTTATATGAGAGTTTAAGTACGTGGAATAGCAACACGTAGTGTTTTCCAAATTGTATTATTTCACTCTATTTTTAATTGCCCTAAACTCTTAGCAGCACCGCGGCGTCTTTATATATATATGCACTACAGCCAGATCGAACGGATTAATCGAGCACAACTCGTCGGCTGAGAATGGAACCCAACTCTATTACGAGGCTGGGGTCCGGATCCTATGGCATTGTTTACAAGGTGAAGGGTCAGCCTGTCGCGCGGAAACATATGCCTCTTTCGGGATCCGGCGGGCTATCGCCGGAGAGTCTCAGGGAAATCGGCTGCCTCCGACGAATCCGGAATTATCCTCCTGAAGCCCGCAAAAACTGCATCCATCTCCTCGCCGTCCAGTACACCCAAAACGAGCTTATTATAGACTTGCCGTTCGTAAGAGAAACCCTGAGACAGCGTCTACAGCGTTCCCCGCCTGGCTTCTCCCTTGTGGTTTCGTATTCCGATCAGATTCTGCTGGGTCTACGCTTTCTACACGACATTGGGATCGTCCACCGCGATCTTAAGCCCGACAACATCTTGGTTTCTGAGGGCGACTGCGTGAAGATCTGCGACTTTGGTCTGTCTTACTGCGCTAGTGGCTCTGAGCTGAGAACTCCACTGGTAAGTCTATAGACCCTCCTATAGTTAGTCCCTCGTGGTGCTGTCTCACAGTGTAACACCTTGGTAGGTATGCACGTTATACTACCGGGCTCCAGAACTATTGGTGGCAGATGCGTTTGAATCGCAGGATAACAGCATTCGGTACGGCTCAGAAATTGACCTTTGGTCTGCTGGCTGCATTATCCGGGACCTAGTGGTTCGTCAAGGCGAGGAGTTTCGCCCAGCCAGGTCGTGCTGGCCCCCTCGCAATAATTCCAATCGCCTGCTATGTGCTATTATGAGGTATGTGTCAAGGAATCTTGATATAAGGCCTTAGATCTAACAGGAGAAAGAAAGTTCCAGTTTCCATGTGTTGACGGCCACGCAGTGGACCGCAATACAGCCGTACAATTTTGTGTTACAGATACAGAAATGCCGGAGGCCTTTACTCCACTTCCTTTGTCTAGTCTGCTTCTTGCTATAACTAGGGTTTGTTTTCTTATTTCACTATTGAGGCGGTTGCTGACTTAGCGCAGCGCCTCCTAATTCCCAGACCTCAATCTCACTGGACGGCTCGAACGGCTGAAGAAGTGCTGGAGTTGTATTATAAGCCACTCCTGCACCCTACTAGCTAAAAACAGGGTGAATCTGAAGCATATCATCCAGAGCTGCTAAATGAGTGAGAGCTTTCTGGCGATTCATGCCCTGATTCACTTCAGAATAGCCACTAAGTGACACTAGGGTGCAGGCGGGAGTTCTTTTCTGGGTGAGCGGTCGGATGAAGAGACGACGGACGTTGCCTTTTAAGTCCCACGTGTCGTTCACACGGCAACCAACCCAATATAGGCCCCAGGGAGACAGGGCGACAGATCATAACTTAGCTTTAGACTAGAGGTGTGGACTGCGGCCTGTTGTGCGGCATTCTTGTGCCCCTATCAACAACTAATAACTACAGAGGAGATAGGATTTATAGATGAACCCCGAGCGGCATGAGCTCTAATAACCTTATGATCAGTCTAGGATCGCAGCTCACTGTTTCCCATTAATTGGAATAAACCTAGAGAATTTAGCCTTATTGCGACCTTCACGAAATGGGGCACACGGTCTCATGCAGTAGCAATATGAGAGACATTCCAAGTCATTCCATGAATTCATTTCTCGTGATAACCTTAAGTTGGATGTACAGGCGGCAGCCTTTACTTATCTTAGTAGAACTAAAGTGGTTAGGTTAGTATCTGTTAGACTTCGTAATGGGAAAATGCGGCATGTTATACTCCGCCGCTGCTGAACGAATGAAATTCCCTAGTCCATACTGTCGCCTTCTGAACGCTCTTATGTCATCGCACCCGCTGCACACCTTACGGAAACGTATGGTCGTTCCGGGTGCGTGCGATAGTCACTGCCAAGCAGCACCTTTCACCTAACAGGGGAATCAGTCAGCGTATTCAGAACTTAAGGCCGCCTTCCGCGTTGAGGCACTTTTAATTTTCCCATAGTCACATCTCGTTCACATTTGTTCTTGCGTACTACGTTGGCGTGTCTGGATTCTATCAAGCAAGCAGCCTTTCTAGAAGCGTCCCACGTACAGAGGCAATCGACATGGACTTTCCCATACCCAAAATCCGCCTGTCCAGATACTCGTCGTTATTCTCTGGGTCGCAACCTGGATCTTGGCGGGCAAAACACAAGAAGCCAGAAACATCACATATTGGGAACAACATCGAGACAGATGTTGTCAAGTTGCCTTTACCGGCCCTACCATACATCCTGGAGAAGGATAGCATCGTCTCATTTATAGAGAAATGGCAGTTGTGCGCAACAGCATGCCGAGAGCACTTAACATACATGATCGGAACGAACAAGCCAGGTTGTCTTGCGATAAGCCAGCTGCAATAGACCTACAAGGAGGTTATGCGCCAATGGGAAGGATGTTTTCAGGATGTATTTCTGGGTCTGAGGAACCCTGTAGAAACGAGCATAGCTGTCACGGAACTAAGATCACCAATATAGGACGTGTTTCTCAAAGAAGGCATCTTTTCGCTAATTGCTGTCTTATAGTCTAATAGCGGACGTCCACGCTTTCCTCGTTATTTCTTTACATAACAGATAGCTGCTCCCGACGCGTTCTACCGTACATTCTAGTAACTAAATCACAGGGCACCGGGTCACCTGGCGTCCGGTCGATCATGGCGACCTCCTTTGCATCTAACGTTTGCGCAATCAGGGCGAGCAGGCCGTTAGGCCCGTTAGATCTTTTCAAAAACCGATGCTGACGGTTCTGTCAGTGGAATCCGAAGTTACAGTCGGTCAACATAGCGTACCTGTCTGTCGGGCAGCGTCTCCTCATGGTGTGTCAGTAGGAATTCTCGCGCAACGAAACTGAGGGGCAGCCGCTGTAGCTGTGACCGGATGGAACGAATAATATTGCCGTATACTCTAGACCAATATTGCTTGGCATTGGCTACGACATCGACGGCCGGTTGAAAACAAATGTTCAGCACTGTGCGCTTTAGACATAACTTCTAGGAACTTGATGAAACTCGTCGCAAAGCACCTATCTTAACAACGTTACAACGCGAGACGCGGATAGACTCTATGGGGAACCGGATCTTCTCAGCCACCAGATGGTGAATGGCGTCAACAACCTAGCACACAGCTCAATACCGCCCGTAAAGCCGAGGATGGCCACTTGATCTGCTCACCTGCAACAAGGTGGAAGCGATGTGGATCTCAGTTATCATCACAAGCTCTTACAGGCCGACCTCAAGCTATTCGTGGTATGAGGAAAGCGACCCAGGATCGCTAGAAGATGCTGTGTATTGCAGCAACATTCCTGTGGGCAATACGTCCAATCCCATCAAGGCCTTGCAGCCACATCAACCAGCAAACCGCAAGTTCCTTGCTGCGACAGTGTCGAACCAGGCAAGGCTCATCAACAGAGGGCTCCATGAGTTTCTCATACTCATGTTCGACGCGGCGCTCTACGTGAATCAACACAAGGCGCTTCAACACACCTAGAGGTACTCAGGTGGTTATCTTTATTTACATTTGAGGTGCAAATATGGCTTGACCAGAATGATGCTGGACAGTGGGGCAGAAATGTGCACTACTCACTAATAAGAGCTATATTAAAAGAGCCATATGGAAAGGAACGCTATGCGATATATCATATATGCAAAGGTGTGTTGGGAAATTCTATTGAGGGACTTTGAGAGACAGCTTCTTTCTTTCTTACGCTACTGTATTCTGTCATCATAGTTCTC